>OMNV01006294.1:51541-68041 GCA_900303265.1 Brotula barbata
GGGGGGGGGTGACTTTATCTCTGTGTTGACACCCTTGTAAAAAGCAGATGCGCCCTTAAACATGACTTAATGCACAAACGGGTCTGTGCCTTCATCAAGGTTAATGAGATGTTGACGAGCAAAACATAGACAGTAATTAGGCTACAATGTCACATGATGATGACATTCTCCACTTAACAATGCTGTGCTGTTGCATAAAGAAGCACATGTATAGCACGAGTCTTTCTGCGTCTGCTGGCTCCGATGCTACCACCAAGGCTTTCTCTTTGTGCCGCTAAAACACAGCACCATAGGAGTCGGGCATCAAAAATGCAGACGACAAGAGGAATGACTGCGGGCCAAATTTTGCATGTGTGCTCCTTATGTAACAGATGCGAGCCTGATGAAATGGCGGTGGGCTGAGACAATGTCCTCCCCGGGTCTTTGAAGGTTATTTTGGCACAGTAGGGGGTATGAGGATGAGATGGGAAAATCTGGGAATCTCCTTTGGCTTACTCTGGATGTTTGCATATCAGTCTTTACTTTTGGTCCCACTCTCAATCTGTTGTTTTTGTAATGTATCTATCCTCTGTGGCTTCCATCATCCGCGTGTGTGTGTGTGTGTGTGTTGCAGAGAGAGTGCTTAGGGCTCATAATGTGATGAAGTAATCAGAAGAGACATGATGATTCAGCAGATTCAGCCCAAGGGCCACATCTGCTCTCTCTCTCTTTCTCTTCCCTTTGCTCCCAGTCTGAATTTCGCTCTCTTTCCAAAGTTTTCTGTCCTCTAAAAGCATGAAAGTAACATGAAAAGGAGCGCCACATGATCTACAACAGCACGATGGAAACGGCGCGATGGGGCAACACATTCTTCTCATTCCGAACAAAATAACACACCACTTGTTTTGTTTTTGGTTGTTGGTTTTCGTGACCCATTTCATTTTGGCATTCAGGGCACAAAACCCTGAAATAAGAAAAGCGTGTATTCATAGATGTCGGAAACTGTTGAAAGGAAGCCTCATCTAAATTTCCATTGCCCGTGGGGACAGACGTTCACGGTCAGAGCAGGTGGTGGAGGTGGAGCCTTACATCTGCATCATCACATCGCATATATACACACTAATCTATCCCTCTATCTATCCATCTATCCATCCATCCATAGTAACTTACTGTTCCTTGTTTCCGCTGACGTGTGTTATAGCGCAGTAGTTTGGGCCTGGCCTACATAATTCAATGTCTAATTTACAATGCCTACGCTCTACACCTTTCCAGGTCCCTCACACATAATATGAAGATATAAACGACAACACGGCGGACAGGCCACGTCATTATGAATGAGGCCTCGGATTCCTGTGGCTCTGACTCTGTGGCAGTGATCTGACATTAATAAGAATGTTGTGGTTTCAGCTGCAGGCAAGATTTCGAAACAAACAGGAGGAGAAGTGACCTTATTATAGCCGGTGGCATTATGTCGACTCCATGGGTGCTCTGGATTTTCGCTTCACGACCTGCTGCTGATGCCTCGTAACTCTCCCTCTCTCTCTCTCTCTCTCTCTCTCTCTCTCTCTCTCTCTCTGTGTGTGGTATTACTACAGCATTGGCATTTTCAGCCCCGGGTATGACATGATATATGAACTGCTCCAGCTGAACTTAAACACACACTGCACTTTTCCTCATGTCCAAAAGGCTCCTCCGTAGTTCCGTATTGATCTGGTTTTTTGATCATGGTCATTGCTATAAAAAAGGCCCAGGCTGAAATAAATTGGATCTTTTGGCCCCAGGGGAGAGGGTTATGTTTTTACGTGCATGTTCATGTTCATTGCATTACTCAAGAAGTTATGAACCGACTAATGAAAATTTTGGTGCAGTTTCAGCATTCAGATTCAGGAATTTTTCAAATGCCTTTCATAACAAGAGGGACAGTTTTGCTGAATGTTTGACAGTTTTTTCAAATGAAATAAACCATATATCATATTTATCCAATAAAAGATCAGCATGTGCACTTTGGTCTAGATCTGGAAATGGATCGGAATTTTATATAATTCTAAACAGGACACATAAATGGAACGGCTCAACCAGTAACAAATGTGAAACAATGACTAATGTGTGGCTGAGATGATGTTGATTCAAGATCTGGCCAATGGTTTTGACACATCATTAATAATTCCAGAAATATTGCAGAAATAATTTGTTTATCACAGTCATCGCTCTCTCTCTCTCTCTCTGGCTCTCTCTATTATCAAAACACAATTTTGTTTGGGCCTGTTTGGCCTTGGCAGATGCATGCGCTCTAATGAGTGACCTTCTAATTTCACAACAGGGACCTTTGGGGTTTTTTTATTACCACATTCTACTGAGCCCAAACGACAAAAGAGAAAATGTGGGGATTTTATAGCGTATTCTGTTAATTCAGAGTTCGTGCTGCTGTGTTCCTCTGTGAGGAATAACAGCTAAATAACAGAAGCACTTGGTTACAGGTTTGCTCCCTGGAGACGAGGCTATTAGTGAACGCAGATATGTGGCACTGCCTACGTCACTCCTGACTGACAAATAACCAGCATTAAGAGGAGCTTTTATCCTGAGGCCTATTAGTACTAAAGAGCAATTATTGCTGATTATGTTTATGTCAAGAAGAAGAGGAAGACTGTTTGCAATTCAGATAATGTGGACGTGACAGGGAGGAACCTGCGCATCAGTAAAAGAACCTTTACTTCAATTGTTGTTTCTTTCTCTCCGCCAAATGCCATTTTACAAAGACAATTAGACGAGCATGCCACTCACTGTCTTTGCTATCTCCATTAATTTCCACCTCAGTGGAGAGTTAAGATAAAACAGACAAATAGCTTGAGGGGATTTATGCCAGGAAATGCATTGTAAATTGAACACATTTAATCCAAGATGGGACAGGCAGCTGTTGTGTTTACCCTGACTGAATAGACAAAGGAACTGTGTTCAAAATTAGCCGGGCTCTTGTCATATTAAGAAACAAAGGGAAGGAGGACAAGTATTGACATCATTGTAGAAAGCATTTCCTTTGGTTTGGCATTTATAAAACAGACAAACAAATATAAAATCTCAATTATCAAACAAAAATATATGTAACTATTTAACTGTACTGAAATATAATTACCAAATTATACCATCCCAATCCCAGTTATACCAGAAAACAGAGCGAAAACAGAAACCATAAGCCCTCAATAAGACTGCAATTAAAATACGAAAGCTTTTATTGCCATTTTAAAGATTATGCTTCTTTGTCAGAAATCCATCCGTTTTATCACACAACTCAGGCTCGCTGGGTGTGCAGCTTATCCCAGCATGCATTGGGTAAGAGGCAAATGACACGTTGCATGTCTATTTTAAGGCTAAGAGAAACACACATGCACAGATGCAGGTTTCAGTTCACCTAGCCCGCACGCCTTCGGTCTGGATCTTTAGCCTGATTGTGGCGTTTGTGTACTGTATGAACAAACATCTAAATCTCCTTTACGGGCGTGATGAAGAGATGTTAACACAAAGCAAACACCTTATTCCCATGGAGGTTCTACGCAGGTCTACAAAGCCCACTTTCAGATTTTACAGCATGTTTTAATATTGATGGGATGATGATTGGGAGCAGTAAACCCAGGCTAACAGGCTGTGCGCAGTGATTTCTACTGTACATATGGGATGGTACAGAATGTAACAGCCTGGTAGGACAGTAGGACAGCCTGTTTACATTGCATAACAGGGATGTATTGACGGTACTTACCCAGTCATTTCTGCACTAAGAGCACAAAGCCACGCAATCAATCCCTGATAAGCTGCAGACAGCCTGATGCTGAATCCAGGCTCTCTTGTCACCATGAATATTGGCTTTACATAAACCAAAGGTGATGAATTTTATTGAGCCTCCAGACATCTGATTGCTGAACCACGACTGACTGACCAACACTCTCTTGGTAACACCCCTGTCAGAAATGTATCAAAATAAGTCAAAACATACAGCGTTCAAAAATGGGTAATGTGAGTTAAAAGACAGAATTTTGTATTTTGAAAAATACCTGTCGATACAACCACAAAATCTAAACCTTAAAATACATTCTGCTGTGTTTGTGTTTGTTGGTTCGTGATGAAACTGACCTGAGTCTGAAATTCTGTGTTCCGAGTTGTCTGGACCACCATTACCTGCTGGAAGGCTAGCTATTTAGTATTGTGCTTTAATATCCTGTAAAACCTTCTGAATGCAAATCAAACATCTGTTGATGATTTGAATAGAAAATCCGCAATAGTATATATTTCAAATACAGTTGTGGGAAATACTGCCCATCCCTGCCTAAACTATCTGATGTTTGCAGCTAAAATCACTCCTGCTTGTGTAAACCTGTGGGTATCATTATTCAGAGATTTTAACATTCTATCAATTAAACATCGGAATCCTTGGCTGTGTGGGTTGAATTCTGCCCTTTGTGCTCCTCTGTATTCCAGTTGCTTGCCGTGCAACCTTTTACTATTCATGAGGCACACACAGAGCCATAAACGCAACCAATCAGCAATACAACCTCTGGCGAAACAGTCCACTGTTGCTATGGCAACATGTAATCTTCTTCACAACTCTTGAAAATTGACATCTTACGCCTAACATTTACTTAATCACATTTTAGAGGCGACGTGCGCAGAGGACCTTCTCGGATACACAAACCGCACGTTCACACGCAAAATCTGAAGCTCACCTTTGCTCGCCCTCCTCCCTCACTCAACCACTATCACTCCCTTAACGGCTCACTGGTTTCATGTTAACTGGCCTCTTACTGGTATTGGGAGTTTTCAGTGGAAGCGCTGATAAATCCTTCACATCATCACTGGACAGATGAACTGAAGGCCACACAACCTCCATCCCACAGATTTCTCCTATTGTTAGAGTGAGACTTCCTCCATTCTGCATTATGGAGATATTTGACATTCACTCTGCAGGTCGGATGGCCTTTGAATGGACCCTCATGGATCCCCATGCTAATAATGTTAAAAAAGCACTCACAGCTGAAGTTAAATAGTAAGATACATTTATTTGCCCGGTTGGCTCGGAAAGTAGTTTTCCTTCGGCATTTTACCCTGAAACAACTTTATTTGAATAGGAAGCAATGGAAGAATGTTATACATTTACTATATAAGCATAGCCAAAAAGTACACAAAGAAATAAGTGTACCCATCTTTGTAGCAAACCAGAATATATATGTGGCTTTTATTGCTGCATGAATAGAAGTAAAAGCACAGGGATCCATAAGGGTTCATTCAAAGATCTATAGACCAGGTAAGTAAACATGAAATACACAACATTAAATATTCAAATGAAATGAAAATCAGGAAACATTCGCTAGAGAATTGCTTAAATCTTATTTCTGTTAATGCAGTATTCCATATGGTTTCTAAACCTCCTCTCAAGACATCTTCAAATGCTCTGCACATAAACACAAGTCAGCTTCTGTTTCAATATTTATGTGTTACTTTACAGAAGCACATATACAACATTTCATCTGTGCAAAATGAGTTCCCTCAGAAAAGCTGATTAGTAACCAGAAGCTGATTTTTCCCAACACAGACGCAGTTTACATACCCCCCACGTACAAGAGCCCAGGCTGACATATTACAGGGACCTGCAGCCACACAATATATTGGGAGCATTAAAGTTCTGATGGGCTTGGATAAATCGTCGGATTAATCACACTGTTCTTATTTCCAAGAAAAGGCGGAGGATGTGTTATTGACAGTTGGTGTTTTTCATTTTACCGAACTTTTCCATCCCTTCTATTTTATATGGAAAATGAATGTAGCGGACATCAATGACTCCCACACTGAGCACGGAGCCCATTAAGGAGATCAGCAATGGTATTTTTTTATCACATATAAAGAAAAATGATTTTCTGTGCGCTCAGTTACTATGGAAGCATAATTACATAGCTTGGCACACGATATCATTTTTTTATGTCATTGGTGTAGAGTTGGAGCCCATTAAAAGTAACTGTAATTCATTCATTCTCTCTGTGCCCCATTCAAGCCGCTGTTGTTTTATTTTAGAGAAATTTCCTCTGCTCGTTCTGAGCCATGATAACATTTCCCCCATCGACTCCATTTATTCCTCCACATTACTTAAATGTACAAACCAGGACCTGTTTTGCAGTTAGAAGTAACAAAACATTCTGTGTTTCGAATGTCTTCACGCATTTTTATGTCCCAATCTTTACTGCAATTATATGGAAGGCAGCTGTACTTTAATGTAGGTCAGGAGAAGTACATTGTAATAAATCTGATCATGGGCACTGTGGAAACCTGCAAAAAGAAGCATGTACCCCAGAGTAATATCCACAAACACAGAGTAGAATCAGGATGGAGACTGGTGCTTGCTTGGTTTATTGTTTTTTGTCTGCAGGCTGCGAGGAGTGTAGCTTCAGCTCTCTTTTGTTTGTCCTTTATTGAGCAGAAGTCGATGTGAGTTAAGAGTGAGCGAGTGAGGAGGGACAATTTGAGAAGAGCCGTTCCGAGAAGTGAAATCAGACAAAAGTACAGAGGTAGACACTGAGAAAATGGTGATGAATAACACTAAAATTTTGACAGGACAAAATGGAGACAGACAGAAAAGGAGGCGAACAGGACCAAAGATGGTGGGTTCCTATATTCCCGTCAGAGTGCTTTGCTAACAAGAATCTGTATCTAGCAGGACTGTGAGCTTTTCTCTCTCTGTCTCTCTCTCTTGTTCTTTCTGGCTGCCTTGGTTCAATCTATATAATGACAGTGTCCAATCCATCAAAGGATCAGATGGGCCTAAGGCCAGTCTGAGCCTCTCTGTTCGATACTGACGCCTGATATTGCCCACACGTTAGCTGCCAAAGTGTTCCTCAATTTAACACCAGCACTATGACACAGTAAAAGACTGACTGTGACCATGAAAGTCTGCTTTTTAACACTCAAGCTACTACTGGCTGATATAATCCAAAAATGATACCAAGTAATACAGTTAACTACTGTTTTACTACAAGTAGTCTTGAACTAAGCCTTTTTTAGGACTGTTAAGTGTCTTCCTTTTTAAGAGAAACATGCTGATGTCACTGGGTTTAGTTTGGCCCATCAGATGATATTTGTAAATCATTCTTTATTAATAATTAGTATTCATATTGAGAGGTTATTCAGACAGTATACTGCTACACCTGCATACAGTATCTGCCCTGTATTAATGAAAGCTTGTTTTGTGATGCAGTGAGATTATTTTGGTAGTGTTTGGTGACAGTGAAGTGGTTTATACACCGAGATGGCTCTCAGGCCGATAGTGTTTTTGTCATGAATCGTTACTTTTTGCTCAGCATGGTGTACATACAGTTCCTCACCCTGACCGCTGCAACTAAGGTGCAAATCTGATGCAATGCAAAAGCCTGGCAAATCACTGAATCCCATTCAGGTGGGTACTCCTCTATCAATTCAAGCCATCATAACAACACTGTAGCCGCAACGTAGAAAGCATTAAGTAGTGTTATCATTGCAAATTTACCTAATTTGTTGTAACTAGAATTTGTTATATTTTACTTAGCTGCAGTATCATTCTCTGAAATCTTAACTGGCTCAATTGACCATATGGTGAGGTGCAATGGTGCATTTTGGCAGAGGATGCGATGCAGTGAACACATTTGCCCAACAAACATGCACGCACACGCAAACAGACACACACACCCACACGCAAGACCACATACACACACTCGCTCTCCCATGGAGTTCAGCTCTGCAGTAGCTGAAGGCGTGAAACGTCTAATAAGGAGACTCTGCAAACTGTAAAGGCCATGTGGGAGATCACATACTGTACGCTCATCAAAATAAACAAACAAACACTCACACACACACATGCATACACTCATGTGATACATACAGTACATATTCTCAAAAGTGTGAATCCATTAAGTTCTTGATTCATCTGAAATCATTTCTTATTTGAATAAGCCACAAGCCTTAATGAAGACAACCCCAGGGGCAAATATCTATGATTTGCATCCGTTTTCAGATGTAAATGAATGAAATAGCGCTTCTCTGTATTTACTCCTCAGCTGATTGTTATTAGAGGGAACTTCATTCAAATTACCTGAGTGAAGGCTGTACTCATTAGCATTATCAGTGTAAACAAATACCAGAAAAAAAGCAACGTCTTTGGCTGAGATTAGCGGCGCCGACATTAGCTTTTTTTGTTTCTTCATTTTTTTTTTGGTTCCATCGTGGTTTTCTGATGTATTATGTATGTTGTATGAATGTTTCTAATATAAAGTATTGCTCCATTATGGTGATTTTTCACAAATTGTGTTGTGTCCTCCTGCTTCGTTTCATTTGTGTTCCAAATTAATAATCTAATGCCATGGTTGCATAACTGAGCTGTGTGATAGCTGATAGAAAATGTTGCTAAACCTATATCATAAAGGGAATAAATAATTGCAGCTAGACGAAAGAGATTAGGACAGAAGTAGAGATGAGGGGACGTTTTTGTTGAGGAAATGAATTGTGGGATCTGCTTCCTGTAGATAAGTGTGTATGTGCTGGAGGTGTCGGTTTGTGTGGGTGAGTTTTTAGTGACTGTGTGTGCTGTTGTGCTAAAGGCCTCTGTCGTCATACGTCTGTACATATGCATGCATGTGCACACAAACGCACGCACTTCACACATCCCAGTGTAAAGTGAAGTCACACACAATGACTCAAGCAAACACTTTTGTAAAACGCCAACAAGATTATTGCAGTAATATTTCAGCATTTAGCAAAACACGTCTATGTGCAGTTTGCTTAGATGTGCAAAGCAACACATTCAGATTTATGATGCTCCTTACAGCGTTTCGGAAAACGCTGCCCTACACTGTGAACGTGCGTGCATGTACGTGCTTGCTTGTTGCAGATCGGAGGCAGAAAATCTACTGATTGACCACCTCTTATAGCGGTACTGATGGGGTCTGATTGGCCTCATCATCTTCTGCTACTTGCCTCCACTTGGTGAGACGTGAAGAAAACTTTGGAAGCAGACCGACGTCCTGTCTGATCAAAGCTGATCAAAGGTTGCGTCACGTTAACCATTGACTACAGCACGAAAACCTGTGCACTGTTTCCCTCTTGATCTTCTCTTTATCCTCTTAATGTCTGACAACCAGCCATGCTAGACTGCATTTATATCGACTGCATAGAATAAAGCTTATTCTACCAACTATGCCTGTCAAATCAAAGTAAAATGACTGATGAACCTCCAATACTGAAGTAATACTATACTAATACAATACTACTATATTTAAGGTTACAGTATGGGTGAGCTACAGACACCCATGTAGACAATAGCACATTTAGTTAATTAAAGGAGGATAATTACACCATTTCTTCATGCCACATTCATTTGAATGATTTACCACAACATCAGAATCAACATTTATTTCATTTATGAGGTTTTCTTTGAATTGCCACCAGGAGGAACCTCAAACACCACTGGAGGCACAAGTATCACAGTTTGAGAACTACTGTGCTACAACAATATAACAAAATGTGTCCCTCCTTTGTGATACAAAGAAACCAAGTGGTGGTTAGTTTGTTTGTTTTCTTATCTCTGGTTTTATTCATAACGGAACATTTTTTTTCAGTTTGATTTATTGAAGCTAAAATGTGCCTCTAAATACCGTAGATTCACAATGATTAAGCTGATAACATTGTTTTTATGCCTTTGTTTTATATCTATCACGCAGAATATCTCACAAGACGATTAACAAACAACATTAATGACAAGATAAACAAAATAAGAAAAAGTGCCTTGAGCACTTCCTTTTTGCATCCAAACCTGAAAAAAATGCCCTCAGTGACTGTTCCAAAATAGCCAAAAACCCAGAGCATATGCTTGTGCTTGAAAATACGACGTATTCATTAAAGCCCTGGGCTTATACACACAACGTAATAAATTACCACTTACCATATATTCATGGCTTCTCTTGAGGCCAAGAAAGTAGAAAAATAATTACATTTCAGCCTGTAGCAGAGAGACGAGAGAACACTGAAGAGAGGGTTGGCAAAGGACGAGATAAGCATTTTGCAAAAACCAGGATTTGAGAGGAAAAGCAGAAGGAGGGAGCACGGAGAAAGACCTCATCATCCTCTCTGCAATGATGCCGATTTTGCTGTGTTAGTGGATAAAAATGAAAATAAAACGATGGCGTGTGGAAAAGACAGACGTTTAGAATGGCAACAATAAAGAAACGAAAGGAGATTAAGAGCTATGAAGGGAAAAGAGAGAATGTGTGCATGAGAAATAGAAGGTCAACGAGGGAGAGCTGCTTCAACCAGGAATATCTGCAACACGTGTCTCCATCCTCCGTCAAGGCACCGCGGCACATGACTGGTCCACGGGGGCCGCTACACTCAGCCATGTCACGGCTCAGTGATCCTGCATACACACTCACTTACAAACTGAAAGAGAGGATGTGAGGGTGAAAGGGCAGGGCGAGGGATAGAGGGAGAGAGGGAGAGAGGGCGACGGTGCGGTGAGATGTGCAGTGAAGCAACAAAAGTAAACCAAGAGAGAAGAAGAGAGAGCGCAGTGTTTCTGTCAAGGTATTTTCAAACACATTCTGAAGTATCGCGTTGGAAAAGCTTGGTGGAAACGTCCTGTCGAAAAAAGTGCACAAGATGGGTCATGGAAACGCCTTTGCCGAATAAGTTACGACATAGCGACGTTTGACTCACCTGACTGATCAGCTGTTTCTACTGTTGGCGTCACAACAAAAGTAATATGTTATTCTGAGATGCACATCGGTGTGTAACAAGATGCCACTTCTTGCCAGGAGTTAAAAATAAACTCCTGGAGTGTTGGAATTGAGCCTTCTGAAAGTAACCACTATTTATCTTTTAGACGGCCGAGACGACTTGTTTTGTTTCCAGTTCACAACCTGCAGTTATTGGCAGAAGATGTAGACACAACCTACGTCAACTTCTCAACAAGAGACTACGCTTTGTGTAGTCTGGCTTATTTGCTCAGAACCAATTGATGGAAACGCACTTCATACTCCCTAAATCGCACTTTCATTTTTTGTGACATTTTCAAAAATTTGCTTGAAATTCCCTTGACATTGGATGGAAACGTCAGATCCTGATACAGACACAGAAATTAGGCAGGAAAATTGTTTGGGGAATTCCACTCTATTTGCACAGTTTATTTCCATTATATTTACACAGCAGTAGCAAAGCTGAAATAAGTATTATGTGTACACAGATTATAAACAGCAAAGCTTCTCTAAGAGCTTGGCACAGCGTGTTAGATTTAGAATTTATCATACGCCTGTTTTATGAAACCCACGGTATAATGCCAGCATTGTGGATTTTGGTACTTGAGTTAAGTACCAATCCATACGATGGATAAAGTGAATAAGCATGGTGTACCTATATATTTGCAATTTTGAAATTACTGTTACTCTCCAAACTGCATTGTGGATCTGCACCACTTGTGCTAGTGTTCGCAAATTCAGCATCAGATTTTTCTCTATTACGATTTTTCATTGTATAATTTCAAGCACTCTCTCATTAACAATGTAAAATTTGCAAAATTAAACTCCCCATGATAACAACTCTTTCTAATATGTTATTTCAAACAAAATGACAAAGCCCTTTCTTGTCCTGTCATTCTGCTAATGGGCTGAAAATAATTGTTATGTAAGCAGTGGCATTGGGGGAAGTGTTGAGCAACGCTGGGATCTTAATTCTAGACAGTTGAATTGTCAATTGTTTAATTGCCAGATAAATCCGAAACACAGAAGTGAGAGAGTTTTGGCTTGGTGCAATGTATTAATATAAAGTTTGAACACATTGAACAAAGACATAAAATGCTAATTATTTTTGCATTGTACAACCAGAGCTCATTATACATTTCTGTAATTTTTCATTTTGTAGTAGCCAGGTCATGGTTTGCCAGCTTACTGTTTGCTAGCATTGTGTTTTGCTAGCTCAACGTTGGCCAATTTTTGATTTGCTAAATCATGGTTTGCCAGCTTATTGTTTGTTTGATCTATCTATCTATGAGTCATCTGACAAATACAGGTTATTTGTTCCCTGCTTGAAAAGAAAAGGAGTAAAAACCAGTGTACAAGATTGGCATTGAAGCTGTGGCCATCATCAAGAGAGGTAACAACATCAAACAGTTATTTTTCTCAAAACGATCTCCAGAACACAGAAAAAAAAGAACGATGCTGTCAGATTCTACTGCAGCAAGACGAACTGCAATACTCGCGAGGATTTGTTTCAGAAACTTTGTGATGACATGAATGAGGATAAATTCAGTCTCAAACTTGACATCGGCTGCGGGATTGTTCCAGATTTCCAAAACTTCTGTAACAACCCAAAGAAAAATTCTCAATTCACTTTGAGGTCTTCAGCAAGGGACAAGAGGGAGAAAAACACTTGTGAAATGAAAACGGTATTCTTGTCATAAATGTGAGTGAATCCTTGACAGAAGCTGGAAAAATCTGCCCCCAGGCTCAGGCAGCTTCTCTGCCCACCGAGTTAAATGAAATCCAGGAAAACCTTTGCCTACGATAAGCCTTGGCCTGGCTTTTGCACCTAACTTTAAAAGTTACCCAATGAAAGTTCTCTTGTCAATACATTAATGCTTTTTGAGTACATTGTTCTGCTGTTTTTAAACTTCACTTGCACTTTAAACCCACTGTTCCTGAGCATTTGACAACATGGACATCGTGGACAAGTGGTAAGACTTTTATTCTAGGATCCCTATTCTACAACAACCTGTCATTTTTGTTGTAGAGTTAGCCGTGGATATCAAATTCTGATGATTTGGTGAGTGAATAAAGCCAAAAGACTAAATTACAATTCGTCAGACTGACACTATTTCAATAATGTGCTGTACATCAGGGATTTGGAAACTATGATGGAAGCATTTGGAAAAGAAACAGCCTTACATTCCAATAAGTCCACTGTTTGTGCCTGTGCTGTTTGTTCTTGGGTGTATACTGAATGCATCTGTTTGTGTGTGTGTGTGTTTGGCAGTGATAAATTAAATCTTGTAGTTCAGATGTAATCTCTATTAACCCCAATCCAAGACACGGCGACCCTTCACTAATTTGCCCGACTAATTGATTCATTAGCATTTGTCAGAAATGTCTCTTTCATCTACCTATTTTTCACCCACTGTTGGTTCTTCTTCCTCTTTTGTGAGCCTTTATGTCTTTTTGGCCCATTGTTTCTGTCTTTGTTAAACATTTCAAAGTTAGACTGTACCGATGCGGAATGAACAACCAAAATACCAGCAATATATCAGCTGTTCTACTAATATTTGACATAATATTGGACATATCTAACACATTTCCATGCACTTGCTTGATTTAATTTACGTCTACGTTCCCTCACTGAACGGACACAGAGCTGATGAAAGAGCATTTATTCAGACTCAACTCTTACAACCGCTTCATGAATGAAGCTGAACTCTGGATCCAGCAGTGTCAGTTTGTGTCAATGAGCAAAAGGATTTTTGAAGGGAGACACTTTTATGTTCGTATCGTTTTAGACAGGATTGTGTAACCATTCTGGCATAGATCATAGATCTCATGAGAAGAGTCAGAATAACACATCGGCGAGTTTTACTCTGGCGTGACAGGCTGATTTGCAAATGGTACTTGGCAGACACGGACGACACATAATTTGCATGTTTTCCCCTCTCCAAAGACATGCAGCTTAGATGATTTGGAATATCATAACCGTAGGCGTGAATGGCAGCGTGATGTGACTGGACAGGCTTTGTAATTAGCACCATATTCTCAATGTAAACTCGGACAAACCATGTTTCACGCAGATAAATCCCACAAGCAGTACTGTAGTAATCTATTGTGCCATAATTACCTGTCAGCATATAAACTACGGAAACTGCAAGGGCAAGCACTAACCAAATAAGATAATTTAAAGTCAAGGAATTGCTCAACACAGGGTTCCCTAAAGTCTGTATTAAACCTAAGATTCCCCACAGAAACAGTATGGTCCAACAAGTGTCAATATATCATTACTTTGCAGCAGGTTGTACACACTCTTGGCCAATTATTTAATCCCTGTAGTTGGATCCATGTCAGGTAGCCAGGTGGAGCTTGTTAGAGGATCGAACCCACAGCAGTAAAGCTCAAGCCTCAAAGATTCCTCTCAGTTGGGTTACTTAATATGAGGTCAAGTCGGTCAGTCTACCACCCACGCACACCTTTTATCATCCTGAATAATGTTAGAATCACAACAAAAAATCACTCTGTGTATTCAATGCATTTCTCATTTGCTGGGGAAAATCTTTCAGTAACACTTACAGTCAATTACCAGATAGAATTGGCTGTCCAATTCACTCTGTTATGGGTTGATTTATGTGTTTTCCTATACTTCATCTTCACGCACCAGCGGCACTGCCAATGAGACACTACTGAACTGGCAAATTATTGTTACTAATAAATGTTTTGGCTCTATTTATAGTATACAATTTGTCTTGGATCTGTCAATATTTCCTCTTCTACTTTCTATTTAGTGGAGATGTTGTCCTCGACAGTCTAACAGTTCATTTCTAACCCAGTGCCCGCTGTGCTTGTTGCGTGCTAAGGACCAAAGGGCTTTTCAAAAAGGAAATGGTTTGTGTTTGTGTATTTTGGAGTTCAGCATTCTCCAAAACAATTTCAGAGAAAAACTGTGTGTTCAACAATGTCCAAAACAGCGATCTTTGCAAATTGTGCATGTCAGAGATCCCTGAACTGTATGACAAGTTTACAGTATCGAGACCTAGAAAGCGGTCTGTATGACACAAATTTTTGGTTGTACAGTGCAATCTTTGAAACACTGGTCCATTCTTTGTGTTGCCGAATAGCTCAACTTTCAATCTCATTCAAATACCCAATGTAGCTTAAGCTCAAGAAACAAATGTGTTACAGAAGCTGATAAGTAGCGTGGAGAGATTGCAATCCACATTGATAATTAGATCTTAATCTGGACAAACAATGGTGTGGTAGGCATGACCCCAGCTTGTAACCTACGCTACATTACACAGAAACATGTCAGCTGTTTGGCAAACACATTACTTCACAAGTTAGCAGGTTAATTAGGATTTAGAATGGTGCAGACATGTTGCTTTGCCAATATTGATCTCCAGTGATGAATCTATTCTCCCTTTCGAAGTGAGAAAGGGAGAAGACTATTTTGTGCTTGTTTAGAGACCTTGCCCTTTTCTGATGTGCAAAAAAAAAAAGCTGTCTTCCTGAACAGGTGTATTCGAGTAATAGAGTGGGAAATGAACCGCCCGGTGAGTGGTAAGGCTTACTGCCAATATGCTGGAACTATCTAGAAATTGATAGAAATCTGCGAAGTGGTGCAGCAAATGACCTTCAATATTCACCATCATATTTTCTGATAGTATGAGGGAGAGATAGCAAATATCTTGGTCAGCAGCACGGCAGTTTTTTGCTGTGGAATTGTATTTGTTTGTTATAGTGGTTGTGATACTGTCAAGGCTGCACAGGGAGATAACACAGCTAATTAATCAGACCTGAACTTACAATGGAGACTGCACAAACGGTCGCTAAAATAGAGGAGGAGCTAGCAAACGAGCGATTCCAATTTCAGTGTGTGCAAGTCAGAAGAAACTGATAAATGCAAAATATCTTATGTTGCATTTGTTTGGTAAAAGAAGTCCACGCATTAGTTTTCATGGAATTGTTTGATTGATTTTTTTTGGTGGAGCTGCACAACCAATACACACACACACACACACACTCACAGACACACACAAGGTACACCCATTTATTTATAAAGCACTCATAAAACTCCATGAATGCCGTCATAAATTCTTTGGACAGAGCACCAGCCTCTTGCAAAACAAGTACATAAGATTCTGCACCACCCTCGACTTTTACGTCAAACTGAGATGATTATTAATTCTATTATGATTCTCAAAAGAGTGAACCATATGTTGGTTATTCTATCAAGCCATAGAGCACTTCGATGTATGAAGTATTCAAAATGTACACAATGCTAATAATAAGTTACATTTTTTAAACATTTGACTTTGCAGAACTGATCAGCTCATGACAAGGCTGACTAGTGCTATCATACACTGATATTTATGTCATCAAAACATTAAACCTGAGAGTACATAGTGTGAAGAAGTGTCTGGTAGCCTTTAATATGTATGAGCATTGTAAGTTTTTATGGGCGGTCTAGTCCATAAAACGATAGCTAAAACAGTTGTCACACAGAATCTTTTTATCTGAAGGTGATATCATTTATATATTGAATTTACCTGACAAACTGCTGCAAAAGCACATGCATCATTTATTGCACCATAAACTGCATCCCTTCCTGTTGGCAATAGTAACCTGGTGGGTTTTGCTTGTAAATCGCCTTTGTAGGCAAGGTGCCAATAGGTGGATCAGTAATTTATGTATACTGTATGTCCCCTGTCTCTCTTTCTCCCTCTCTCTCTCTCTCTCTCTCTCTCTCTCTCTCTCTCTCTCTCTCTCTCTCCCG
>OMNV01006294.1:68061-101896 GCA_900303265.1 Brotula barbata
CCTCCTCACCCCCCCGTCTCTCTCTCTCTCTCTCTCTCTCTCTCTCTCTCTCTCTCTCTCTCTCTCTCTCTCTCTCTCTATCGCTCTCATTTTAAACACTACACGCTCCAGGCACTGTCACGAAAACTGGGTGGTGTGGGCGATAGACACACACACGCACACACACACACACGGGCACCAACATGCTTACATGCAAGCAAGCAAGCATGCACACACAACCACACACAGCAGTGGACTGTACAAATATACAAGTAATAAACAATAAGTGATGTCATGATTGCTTTAAAAACAATTAAAGTAAGAGCAGAGGGGTTTTTAAGCTAACAGTCAAGTGTTCATGTTTCTGTGAGAGAGAAAGAGTAGGATTGGAAGGTTTGTCCCACAAGGACACTGTGTATTAATATAACATGACAACCATTTGGTGGAGAGCATCTCTGACGTGTTTGTGTCGTGTCTAAATACATTTTAATGACTGCAGATGGCATCGAGCTGCTCCTGTGCAGGAGGCTTTTTTTCCCCCAGAGAACTCAGCATTTCTATGCAGCTCTACCAAAGCAACTTAGAGACCAATCACTACTTAGCTCAAAATAAACTATAATAGCTCTGCTTTTCAACTTGCCAACAATTTTCGAATATTGCCAACAGAGGCAAACTGGTGTAACACCTGCAGCAAAACATCAAGCGTCATTAAACTTGGCAATGTTTTCCATGTCGCCTCTCGTATATTTTCGTGATCCAAAATAAACTGGAGACAAGACAGACTTGTTGATAAAGTCTGGTGTGAGGCAATGCAATTTCTTATGGGGATTCAGAACACAGACATTTGTAGTGTCATCGCCCAAAACACAATGGAGCTGAGGAGCATTTGGTTTGTGCTACATCACGAAATTGCACTGGAAAAAGCTGCCAGCAAAGTGTCAATGCTCCTGCTATGCCTCTGAAGTTCAGCCTCCAAACAAAATGAGAAGACTGGATAGCTTCGGAAAGAAATGTATTAAACATAACACCAGATCTGAGGTGGGAATTATTTTTCACTGTCCAACTGACACGTCATACAGAGTTGAACTTGTCTAGTTTTTTGTATGTTTATTACATGGTGCGACTGTGTTTGCGTTACAAATTCAAGAGTATATTTTTGAAGACGATATATGGACGAGGACACACGCAGACAGCAAGGCCGACATATGGATCAAGTGAACATAAATCTCATTAAAGTCAAGCTACAGCAGACTTGTTTACAGTGATGTATATGCTCTCCCTCTCGCTGCAGACAGACACTCTGTCTCAAGCCAACACGAAACCAGGAAGAGCGCTCGCCTTCATTTCACCCCTTGGAAACGTGAATCGGGCAGCACGTTTGCATGGATGTGAAACTTTGATTAAACTGTGATTAAGGAAATACATCAGCTTTTGCTAAGGCCATGTATACATCTGATTAAAATCTTTCAAAAAATTTACCTCATTATGTGATTAGCACTTTTTTCAGGCTATGTTCCGATGTTTTAGCTCCATCCACCAGAAATCAATCATTCTTATGGAAAAGTTATGACAGAAAGCAAAGGACTTGGTTGGATACACCGAAACTCTGTATCTATGTAACTGTGGACTGCCGTATGTTAGTTAGGGAGATACCATTGCTATCAAACAAGCCACAAAATTAATGTTAAGACACATGCACCTGGTTGCCAAGCTGCACCTCACACCGCAGACAGCTAATGTGAGCTTGACGTTAAAGTGAAGGTAATGAGGCCTGGGCGTGTTGAAAGCTGGCCACATTTCACATGACGTGGATGTTTGTAAACGCACAGTTACTGTTTGTTACGATAGGGGAGATTTGTGTAGCCATAGTAGCCATAGAATGTGAGAAAGATGAGCTAGCTAATGTAGATGCTAGTGCTCATGCTATGTCCGATTAATCTTTCCAACTATCTTTCTGTGTATAGCGATTAATCACCATTTTCCTTGCCTTACATGCAATATGGATAAATAATCATAGTAGTGAATGCACTAAATACTGGTCTAAGTACTGTGTAGAAGGATATAATAACTTGGTAGAATAATTCTTACAAAGTCGTTGGTCTTTGCCTGCGCCGCTGTAACAAGATGAACTACTTATGTTCCTGCTATTGCAAGACAAATAGGTTGTGCAGACGTCCTTCCTTTAAAACAACGTTAGTCTCTCAAATTCTGTATCCTTGTCAGCATCTTGGTTGATGAATAAAACCTTCAATAGGAGAGGAAAGCCCAGTGTGTGTCAAAAGTATTCTTACAAGTCGAAGGTGACTGCAGGGTGTGTACCCAGACAGGTTATATATCTCACTGTGGAGAGAAAAAAATGAAAGCTGTTTAAGTTTAGCCTGCGAACGTACTACGACTTACTGCCAAGCTTCTTTGTAAGCATATCCCGACGTGCACAAGCATTTTCATCAGATTTTTTTTTTGTTTTTCTGCCGTCACACAATTCCAAAAATAGGAAACGTCAGCACAGCTTCTTGTCCAACTTACATTACTGCAGAGAGGACACAAACAAGTCCCATTTAAACTACAGATACACGTGAATTGTAATTAGATCCCAAACAGAAAATCTAATACAGGCAAATATTATGATGCAATCTGCTGTCCTATTCCTTTGACATTCTTAAAAGATCCGAGTGAGTGAGCTGGAGAGAGAAATCACAGCACCTGCTGGAATAATTGTTGAATCATTAATATTGACAGACCTCACAACCCTGTTCATCTGCTGTGTGTGTGTGTGTGTGTGTGTGTGTGTGTATTTTACAAACAAATTAAACAACCAGTATCATCTGCTTCTTCACAGATGGGAACAGTTCTGATGTAAATGTTTTGTCTCTGCTCCTTGTGTACCTCAGAACGGCATAATTTCTCATGTCTCCCTTTTCTTTTCATATCTGTTAAGCTAGAGCAGATGTACTCATTTGAAGAGACATCTAATCATTCAATTCCAAATATTGTTTGCACAGACTGAGGCTGGAGAACTACAAACATATTTAGCAGTTCAAATCAATTTACATTTAAATTGTGAATCATTTTTGGATCAATTCGGCAGCTTTGGTTGGCTGATTTATTCTCCATATCTAAAACACCTCAGCACACTTAAAGTCAAACCCGTTGGGAGATATTTCAAAGACTTTGGATAAATTAAATCAGCCTTTTCAAATCCAACAATATATCATAAAAATAACCTATTGTTAAATCTTTCTTGAGACACTGTGATTTAAATCTATTTCTTCGTTAATCCACCAGTAACATTGTTGTAATATATCTAACTGGAGGGTCTAATGTAACCTTATACTTTCATCGTATTATCCAAGTGGAAGAACACTAAGCGTGTTAGAAGATGTCTATCAGATAAGGCTTCCACCTGAACAGTCAAACCTGTCCAGTTCACAACTCTATTTGGAATGATACAGAATTTGGGTTTCTGCTGCCTAGAGATGTTATTTTCTGTCAAAAACTGTTTCACTGTATGATTCATTTATTGGTGAGCTATCCTTGTATAAAATCATACAGGGCTGCTACAGAAGGATGACAGAAAATCAATACTGTGGCAGCAAATCAGATAGAAAGTCAAAAGAATCACATCACATCCACCCACTTTAAAGTTTCAATGGCTTTCGTTTTTGATAAATAATTTTCGTCTGGTAATTTGTATTTGCTTTCTCCTCACAATCGTGCAGGGAAAGCCTCAGTCTGACACTGTTGATGGTGATGTGGTTTTATTATTGATGACTGCAAATTGAACTGACAGTGTTCATCAATCTTAATCTCAGAACCAGATTGCTCCTATTTTCCGGCAACAATACATTGTATTTTTAGAGTGCTACTCAATGTACTCAAAGATACTTTACAAAGTTTCAGTTATTATGCCTGTTGATGAATGTCGCTGACAGCTGTGGATGTTCTGTGCAGTGAAAGTGGTGAAAAGTTTTTTTCCATTAAAGACAGTAAATCCCTTTGTAATGCATCAGAAAAGAAAAACTATGCTGCAGAAATTCACTGGCATTGAATAAAAATAGTCAGATGACATCTTATGAGTACACTTTATACGTAATAAATCTTCAAAATAGGAGATAGGAGCAGAGAGTTTATATAGAAAGGGTAGAAGAGGAAAATACTGTTGTTAAAAATACTGTGTGCAAAGGAGAGGACTTGAATGCAGACAAATACAAAAACTGAATGTAGGGAGACAACCCAACAGCCCTGGGAAGTCAGAAAGTAACAACAGGAGCACAAAACAGACGTTTCACAACAGGCAAATGGCTGCTTGTGTATGGACTGGCTGGATCAGGGAAATGGGAGTGATGAACAGAGGTAAGTAACTCCTTGGTTAATGAGGGGCAGTGGCTGGTAGGAGAGGGAAACAGGAACCCACAGAGCAGATAAAGAGAATGGCTGGGAGGAGCAAACACTGACGCAGGATCATGACAGATACGGAGACGATGACAGGGTTCAGCTGCATCATCACATGCTCGCTAGGGATAAAGAGTGATACATGAAAAATAGATGTTATGAAACCAGGCAGTGGACACAGAGTCACAGTCAAGGAACAGAGTGTACACACGGTGAAGCCTTTTTGACAGAAAAATCAGTCCTTAGTTTAAAGCAAATAAGTGAGAATTAATGTTTTTCTGGCAGGTGAACTTCATTTGGTATCACAACGGTATAAAAAGACGAGTATGTGTGACAAAGGCAACCGAGCATGATTGTTATGCTGCCGCACACACACACAAACACACATACAAAGTACTGTGTGTGCGCACATGTCTGTAGGAGCATAGCCAGCCCTGTATGCCACCATTTATCACAGTAATGCAATAACGCCGCACAAACACAACCCACACAGATACCCAAACGCTACACACAAACACACACATTCATCTCTAACACTGTTAAATGATGCAGAAAACCCAGCTGATTGTATCAAGAGAAAACTCGCGTCTCCCGTATCTTTGCCTTGTAACGTTTCTGTTGTTAATCATCTGAAGTCTGATCCATTTTATGCACTTGTAGAAAAAACTGTCAGGGAATACTGTGGTTGATTATTATCTTACACATAAATTAAGATTGTAACATTGCTGAAATCTTAAATAACTATTGCAAAATGCAACTGAATCATGAATTCTCCCGTTCAACATGCATTATCCACATTTAAATATCAGAGGTAAATCCACAATAGATTTTGAAAGAGTGTCGTTTTATATACTCTGTATAAAAACAGCATAATTTTTACCTTTACTGAGTATGATAAAATGTTATACAATTGATGATGCAGCAGTCTTAGTCAGACAACTGCAAAATGAAGCTGCGTAAAGGAGACCCATTCTCACAGGACCTCAAAAAGTTCCTCCTCTAGGCTTAGGAAGGAGATAGTAAGAGAGGGAGACGTTACAGGTTCCTGTGCTGCAGCTGAATAATTCAGAGCGCAGCTTCACCGAAGGGCAAAATGCATGAGCCAGTGTCTCTGATGTGAAGATTTGGACACTGTGCACGCTCGGTCATCGCGCAATCAAGCTGGTTGATTTTTGCAGGCCTAATGTGCACATTGATCCAGTCAAACACACCTTGAAGGTCAAATGGCTGTCTTTGTCCATGTAGAGCTTATAATGCGGCTTAGGGTGTTTCATTTACACCCTCTGCGTTTCATCAGAAGGTGGCGGTGGTTTTATTTTGCTGGTGCATCTTGATGTTTCGGTCACACTGACTATAACCTACTTATCAATCAGCCCACTTCAGTTTGCTTGCATGCTGTTTTTCTAATTATTTCTCCGTCTCTGCAGCTTTAAACCTGTAGGAATGCTGCTCTGAAGATCATAATCCAACCGTCACTGATTGGAGTATTATAAAACTGAGATGACTTGACAAGGTTAAGAGGCAGCCTGCAATCATCCAGAAGTGTTCCCATACAAAATTAATTCTTGGTTCCCAGCCAACAAATTTATGAGCTTTATGTAATTTTCCGTCTGAACCCACCTCAAACCACAGAACAACAAAGCAGACCCTGGCCGTCCCCCACCACAGCAGAGATAACAGGAGTGGTTTGACTATGTTTCGCTCTTCTCCGATCTAACGTTCAAAGTCTTGTTTTGGACAATCTCCACTGTGCCTGTGGATCACATGGTGTGGAGAATAGATGGTAGGAGTATGAATAGTCTCAGGTTTGCCGTGCCAGAACAGGATGAAGGTCTGGCAGAACATGCTATCATTCTGCTCTAACTGAAGAAAGCATCATGGCTTGATTGGATTTCATAAGCCGGTCTAAGCTATAATAACTTGGCAGCACTTTGCTGAATACATTGAGAGAACTGCTATTGAAAGACATTTTGTGCTTGCTAATTAACTATATAAAGGACATGAATGCTGTAGCGCCACCTGGATTTAGCCAGGGGCTTTACTTATTCTGTAAAGTCTGTGGTTCACCTAAGCAATATACAAATAAACACAAAAAATGGACACAACCGGACTTATAAAAGAACTCTGAACTTTTACTTAAACTTATGCATAGGAAAATACACACATACATACTGTATATACACAAACACATATGAGACTCTGATAAACAATATCAACACCAATTTACTGCACACTCATGGGCCCCACACACTCACACAAACCGGCACATAATTAACCCCAAATCTGATAACCAACATCGTTGCAGGCCTGTATCGATGCTCGGGGACGTCGTGGCCCAAAACACAAGACTTAACAACTAAAAAAAAAAAAATGGTGACGTCACTCACTCCTTCCCGGTCACCGTCCACGTCCCAGGGGAGTAACCTGGAGCCGCCACGTCACGCCGTCCGTCCGTCCCACTCAACGAGAAGACACTGACACTTTACGTGTCCCCGACTTTCTCCGACATCTGCCGTCCGAACGCGGGAGATCCCGAAGTCCTTCTGTCGCCGTTGGTCCAGTTAGCTTTTGTTAGCTAACTCCGATGATTGTTCCGGAAAGTTCGGCACGCGCCATTAGCAATCCGCTAACGCACTGGCTAACGTCCGAGTAGATCGTTAGCTAGTCCATATTGGACTTTGAAGTTTTCTGACGAGCACTGTTAAACATGGTTCTCGGCTTGAGAACCGTCCAATAGTACCGTAAAGGTCCCTTTTATACGGGTTCCACGCTTCTTTTCACTGTCTCGTTTAATATTTTTGCTATTCCCGTGCTCTTGTTACATCCCCTTCATGCTCCTCCCGAGCCCCCTCTCTCGTTTGTTCTCGTTTTCTCTCGTCTGTCCTCGTTTGCGTTCGTTCCTTTCTCTCTATCAAAATAAAAGCATTGAAACAACTGAACATGACCAATAAATCATCACACAATACAAAGAAAAAGTCTAACACATTTTCCCACCGGGCTACACCAGTTTTTCAGGGTTTTAAAGTATGCAAATTGTCCTGTCTTAGTCTACAGTTACTATAATTCATATTACAAGTACATCCATATGTTCTTCCCAGAGAGAATGTATTTTCTGCCATGTTTCTATTCATTTGTTTTAAAATATCGTGATAAATCACACACAGTTCATTTGTTTGCAAGTAATATATTCCACTCATGCTTCTTTGGGCTGAGCCCTCCAACTTTTCAACGTCCACAAGAGGGCATTCAGTGGAGAAACGGCGAGAATAAGAGATGGGCGTACAAGAGATGGATGAGCTCAGTGTGAAAGTGGGAACTCTACATCGATTAGAGGAGAGAGAGGAGAGATGCGGGAGAGCAGCTGGGAGTGAGACTGAGCATCACCTGTCACTTAGTGATATGTAACATCCGTTTTACGAGCAGCAGGCACAGTTATTGCACCATGATTAGGGCCTTCCTTCTTGTCAACGATAAGTTCTTATATGAATCACGGCCTAATCTATGTAAACACGGCTTGATAAGGGCAAAATTTGACCGCTTGATGATGGTGATGAGTCAGCAATCAAGAGTTAATTTGTTATTTTTGGAGAATTTCATTATACATGATCTGATCATAGTGTCAAGGCAGGAATGCCGTCTGATATGATCATATTCCCTTTCTCCCTTTCTCTCTGATATCCATTGATTTGACTGGGACTAGTTCAGACTCATCGACTCCACAAATCAATAACAACCTGGGATCATGTCTAATGACCCTGTTATTATGGAGACACCACAGCTCAGCTGCCCACACAGATCCAAAAATCATTTGGCCAATTCAGTTCCCAAAGCTTCTTGCTCAGACTATTTGAGCCTTGTCATCGGGGTAACATTTCCAAGAATACATGATTCAATATTTACAGGCCGATCATCATCATCAACATCTGATGATGTTAACGTCTATACAAAGTTGCCTAAAATGGCAAATATGCAGATATTTAAGCATTAATTAATGATTTCTGCCACAATATACCTCACCCTCTGTAATGTTTGCAAAAATAAACAGCAAAAATTTTCATGAATGCAGGCGATGCGTCCTCTGAAACTGATCCCCTTCAGGTTGCTGCTCAGTCACGCCGTGTCGTGTTTGACATCTTTTGGAAGAGGTGAAACCTTACACTTCGACAGAGTTAGGCAGGAGTGATGGCAAAGGCTTCATGCCACGTCTCACGAAGTTCCACGAATAAAAATCCATTCATTTCACGATTCTTGAGGGGAATGATTCTTGAATTGTCATTCTGCCAAGTCAAGCAGCAAGTCAAGCAAATCCAAAAACAAACAGGAATTCATCACCGAATGTCAACTGATTTCTTTCACTGCTACGCCATAACTCACACACCAAAATATAAACTTGGCCCCCTGCTCCCCAGGCCTTTGTATTCAGCTCTTACACTGTTACCTTCAGGGTGGAGGTTTCAGCTCTTTTACTTTTGTATTATTGTCTCAACATGGGCTTGACTTAATCTGTAACCTTGTTTTGATCAATACGATCGATCGTTTCTTAGCAGCCCCGAACTCTTGATCGTTATTCTGTTATGCGTTTGTTTAGTTTAATATCGTGAAGATTAGATGCTGTATTGTTTCACTACATATGCAGAGGTGCAGTGCATGTAGATGTTGAAAGTGTTTTATTTCAGATGAAAAATATGTCAAAATTTTATTATTTCTAAGCATGGTTCACTTGTTTTAAGAATTTTTTTTTCAAACACCAGCAAGATATCGTAATATGAATCTCTATAAATATTCTATCTGTACTAATTATCACATTATCATATTGTTTCCCTCACATGTCACATATTCTCTTCTTTCCTTTTTTGACAAACATCCACCTTATACTTTATAAGCGATGTAGTTTACATTACGCCGTTAGAATTAAATGAGGAGGCTGCTGCCTGTTTGTGCGACCCAATAGCTATCCATTACTGTGTGACATCCAGCGCATCCCTTGTTGATGCTCCTGAAGCTGAGCAAATACTGCACGTTCAGACAGATGTTTGATGTCACGGTTTTTCACGCGCGCTGCACACTGCGGGGGTTTCTGTTTTTTCTTGGTGATGTGAGGCATTTTTCATGGGGCGAGATACAGTCCAGATTGCAGTGTCTGCAAAGTAAAGCTTATTGCACTTTCGACGGGGGACGGAAAAGATATATTGCTAATTCAGAGGTGACAAGTTTTGCCGGTGCAGTTATTGATGGTTTGAAGTTCCTGGATCGTACCTTCAGAGACTGTCCCTCACAGATGGTCTGATCCTAATGAACCAGACTAACGAGCCTCTGAGCTACAGTATGTATGGAGGGGATCTTCTATACATTTTTAATGGCCAGCACAGAGGCGATCCATCAGTGTGAACAGTGTCTTTTGTTATTGACTGTGGATTCCACAGAATCCACATGTACACAAATCAGTGTGGTTTAATTAGATCTATCTGTGTTATACAAACAATAGAATACATGGTTTTTATTTTCTATTGGGACATCAGAACATCAACCTTAACTTGTTCTGGCCTGAGGATGTGGATTTATTTGGGTCCGTATGTGGCCGTGCTGATGATGGATGGAGTATAAACCATCTGCGGTCCTTTAACAATGTTGTGTAAATGAAATATCATCAGCATTTGGTGTGTTTGTGTGTTGGCCGTGTCCTTTTCTCCATCTGTCTGCCTGTGTGCTGAGTTTTTGGAGTTATTCATTTGTATCATTCTTCAACAAATGGCAGACAGGATAATAAGCCTTGAACTTCAAAACCCTGCGTAAGAATGTAATTGGATTTTTTTTGTCTTTCTAATTGGGTCCTGGTATTTTGCAGCAAAATTACAGCCCGAACAGAAATGCAATGTTGGTACCTATTAAAGTAAGACTTTAATGACACGGGTGTCTCCAGGTTACCAGTTTGGGGCATTGAAACCCTTTAAACACTGATATATTAATTGAAACTGTGTAGACTTTAAGGCAGAAAGTTTAGGCTTACTTAGAGGAGTTTGTAAATGTAATGGGTTCTTTCACTTCAGTAATCCATTAATAACTGAGTATAGCTCAGACTAAAAGGCATAATAAATCTAATTTCTAGAGTTGTGATTTTTTTTTTTGTACTTGTAAAATCCATTACAGTAACCATTGCTTTTTAAAGTTATTATTTTTTGAATTTCCCTTAAAGTTTACTTTATTTTTTCTGATTTTTTTGGCCAACGTTTCTGTTGGCTGTAATTTTATGGAGATGAATGCTGATAAATTTGGTACTGTTGGAAACATTGATTTTTTTTTTTACAAGAATTTATCATAAAATGTCTGTGTTTATGAAGCCATTGGTGGTTACATCAGAGTTGCAAAAAGTTTGTCTAAAAGTGCACAGACAGTGTTTTCCCACTTACACTGATGGACTGATGTCCAGAAGAGGGCAGCATATGCTACTGACAACTTGACCGTGCACTAATGGCAATCTGGTCCGATAACAGGCCCGAAGGAGTTTAGGATGAAGTAAAGGCTTGGCAGTAATCTGAAGGCAATTTGAGACTTGAGCAGTCTGAATTGGAAAATATAGACAGGGAGGATTTGGGTGGCTGTGACGGACCCATATGTTACTGCCTACATGAATATTCAGAATATCAACAACGTAGAAGGGGGCCTCAGGGGTGGATAGCAGACTGGGTGGACACAAAGCAGACCACAGATGACAGGAAACTCTAACAGGGTTCTTAAATTGACTCTTTTCTTCTCTTCCAGGGCCAAAGTGTTTCGGGGAAAAAAGGTGCTTGGAGATTACGACATCAAAGTGGAGCAGGTATAAAACTGATTATAGAGATCTGTGGCAAGGCCTCAGGTGAAAAGCTGTTAAAATAATAATAATATGATCAATATGAGGAAGCTACAATTTCAAAATAAACAAATCCCTTAAAGTACATCATATAGCTGCTGTGTACACTAACTTAGAGGTGTTTATGTGTTGGTGAAATGAGGACCCAGTGACTCAAATGGACTAAAACGGAGGAGTTTCACGCCCACTTTCACACCTGATAGATGCAGACAGTTAAATCGCAACTTGAACTTGCATTACAACAGTGAAAATAGACCAAAGCAGACAGGAGCAGCATGTGAGTCACGCAGGAATCCTCACTGTCCTCAACTGGAAGCACATGAAGAGTAACATTTATCACCTTACAACAGACGTAGGAACGTTACAAGTAGATAAAATAACCTAATCATCCAAATGGTACATCCTGAGGTTTTACGGCAGCGTGTAGATTAACAATATTTCCTCTTTTACACACTCCTTTATGTAACACTCGTAAATGAATTGATACTGAGTTCAGAGTTTAATTAAATGGGCCTTTACACAATAGTAAACCTTTAATAATTTACACATAATTTATACCATTCCTTGGTATCTCTTCAGAAAATCTTATTTGGCCATTACAGGTTAGTGATGGAATTTTTCATTTCCCTTCAAATCAACGGATTAATGGATTTTATACAGATTTCCTTGGAATGCATCTGGGTATATTTGATATCTTAAGAAATGTTTGGCTATTCACTTGAACATGAAACTTAGAAATAAATGTTACATAAATAATAAAGTTATATAAATTAATGTTAATAATGGGGTTTAAGAGGAAGAGATTAATGTTGCATCTGTTGTTTCATTGCACACATTATTATAAGTGTTTCAGTCAGTGATAATAGAATAAACCTGATAATAGAGGCCATAATCCATAATCTGTTATAATTTCTCTTCTTGTCCTCCAGGCTGAGTTCTCAGAGATCAATCTGGTCTCACACTCTAATGGAACCTGTAACGTGGACATGCAGGTCATCAGGACTGGGACCAAAGTGGTCAGGTCAGCAAAAACACGTGCAAACACACACACACACACACACACACACACACACACACAGTGATGGGTCATACTGAACTGTTATGTCACAGTGTAAAACCACAAAATGCTCCATGAAATTAAAAATAGAGCTGTTTACTAAAAGCTCTGATCATTGCACAAACATTTTCCCACAACCATTACCCACAGACAGGGAGGCAAACACAATAAGTCCTCAAACACACACTCATGTGAACACACAGACACACACACTCACACACCACAGACACCGACACAGACTGGTGTCTTGGCTGAAGACCATCAGTGATTAAGCAAGACTCTAAATCCCTCTGTTCCCCAACCACCAAACCCATCAGGAAATGAACAGGCCCACCGCAGTCTGATAATCACCACGTCTGCCCTGTAATTACACTTTACCAGCACACACACACACACACACACACAAATACAATGCCAACAGTCACCGTTTCACGCGGAAACTGTGATTCGTCATAATAGATTGTAATTATTCATAATTCAATCAAGCACACACCTGTGTCATCATGTCAATATCCCTGATCTGAGATATTGACAGAGAAACAGATTTTTCCAAACGTGGACATTTCTACCATCGACATTTGTCTCTAATTGCACCGCGTCTGGCTCCATCGATTTTCTGTGATTGTTTACAAGTGGAAGAGCTGCTCCGAGTCTGTAATCTCTGCAGACGCTGAGTTTGTCCCTGTGATTTACATCACCTCGTGTCATAATCTGACTCTTGATAGCTCGTGTTTCTGATTTAGTCTGGAGATAACTGAAAAACTGTAACAAACAGATTGTTTACATCGAAAAGGAAATGATGTTCATGAGACATAGTCCAAAAAATTCCATGCTCTTGCATTTTAACAACTTTGCCATTAAATGAAATGAAAAGTGTGAAAGCTTGAAAAGGTAAAGGTCAGATGTAGATTTTGGGTTGTTGAAAATTGAGTTTTTTAATAACTTTTCTATATGGTAAACTTAATTCTTAATGGGCTACGGAGGTCTTAAAATAACCATGAACTGTTTTCCTACAAGTGTAACCAATTAACAACTCAGTTGCCAATGTGGAAGGTGTAAAATGTGCAATATACAGTATATACACATACAGTATATACACATATGCACTTCTACCCCTGTGCTGCAGCCCCACTGTGGAGTGAAAACGGTACATGTTTGTGTACTGTAATCCATCCGTTAACTCCCCAGCTCTGATTGGTCAGCTCAGGTAGACACCACAAACACCCCCCCACGTGTCTCATACTTTTCGGCTGCACGTGACAAAATGGAAAGCCCCCGTTTGTGATTGATTATTCGGCAGCTGGTGAACTCTAGCTCCCAACTCGACGTGATTGACGGAGAAACGCCTGCATCAGTGAACAACACAAATTGTGTGCAGCCGAGTGTTTAGATCGTTGTAAGGAAAATTACCACTTCGACTCGTAAACAGACACAGAGGTCAACGGACCAAAAGCTCTTAGAGAGACAAGTAAAAAGTCTGTAAAAATGATTGAAAAGACAATTATCAGAGAGCTGCATTCATTCTCACTGTAGGAAACTGGAACCATGAGTCAATGTGAGGGAGAGACCACTTATGCAGTCTCATCTTTGTGGATGTGAGCGTCACAACAGATATGATCGATCGGAGAGATGTACACTTTTAGCAGCTACAAATATTGTTTGACTGCAGAAAAAAACCCAAATGTGTACAAATTTAAAGGAACAACCATCGTAACGTCTGCAGAAGAGCTCGAGTGCATTGATTGATTGAACATCTGTGAGCCTCAGCTGGAGGGATGGAACGGTGAAACATAATCCAGATCCACATGTCAGAGATCAGCCAGTCGCACATGAATCACATCATCTTCACACTCATCAAACGTTCACACCCATCAGACCCTCCTGCCGTGAGGATGAGGATAATCCGGGTAGAAATGCTTCATCGCAGGAGAAAAGTGATCACTCTGACTTCTGGTGACCAGGTTCAAATATTTTGAACACTAATCTAATAAAAAAAGAAAATATCATTCACTAATCTAGGTTGTAATTTATAATATGTTTAACTTCGCTGCTACAATTAGCATAAGGAGAAGATACGGCACATATGGGCACTAATCAAGTAATTACAGCCATATTTCTCTTATTTCTGCATCAGATTAAATCTATATTTAATGGAGGGAGGCGGAGCTGCAGTTGATTATTCAAAATAAACACATTTTTCAGCATTTTGTAAGGGCGTGAGTACAATTTTGTGCATTTTTTTACATATATGAGCTTTAAATCATTAGCCTTAACCCTCACTCTGTTCTCCTCTCTCTGTGTGTGTGTGTGTGTGTGTGTGTGTGTGTGGTGTTAATGATGACTGGAATATTTATCGATATTAATTGGAGACCATAACTGTAACATCATATTTCATGTCACATTAAGAGAATTCTTTGTGTTACTTGGTTTTAATGATGTTGCCGGACCACATGGAACTTTACACTTAGCAACAAGTTGCTGGTAAAGAGCTTAATTTGCCTCCTATAAATGACAGAACGTTTCTCACATATCTGTCTTACAACACAAAGTGAAGTCTCCACCGTGAAGCTCACAGGCTAAACATGGCGATTAATCACTCTGACCTTTGGTACGGAGCATGAAAGTGAGCATCGTGGCTCAGCTGATCCTTACAGTTTATGAAGTGATCACAGTCACATTAACTGATGTGTTCCCTACAGTAAATTCCAGTGTTTGAGCTGCTTGGAGTCTGATTAGTATTCTGAAAGCATGAAGAGCTGCTGGTGCCAGAGCTCTCTCTCTCTCTCTCTCTGTGTCTCTCTCTCTCTCTTCTCTCATCCCTCTCCACATCTCTTTAACACTGTATTTTTTCTCACTGTCTCCTTCCTCGCACCTCTCCTCTTCCAGTTTCTCTCCTTCTCCGTCACACTTTTCTCACTTCCTCTCTCCCATGCACGCAGACAAAGACAAAAGGAAAACCAACAGGAGTCGTGACTCCATCGCCCGTCACTCTTTTGCTTCACCGAGGATGTTATTTCCATCTGACAATATTTACTTTTCTAACTTCTGGAAATGTGGTCATGAGAGGTTATTTTCCCTCGTGGGGACACATATTCACAGAATAATAAAGATTTTACAGGAACGACATAAAAAATTTACAGGCGCAAACACGGGAACACATTTTTCGGCCGTTAACCCTCTGCCACATAACTTTGTCAACATTTTTCAAACATTTATGCCGTTTGGAAGGATCGAGGCAACGATAAATAAGCCTGAAAGATAAAAATGGAAAATTAAATAATGTCTTTTTCCAAGTACTCATGTGGGCTTTCTAAGGAAAAATCATTTATTTTAGAGTAGTAGTAGTAGTAGTAGTAGTAGTAGTGATAATAATAATAATACTTGTAAAAGAATAAATCAGACTGATTTGTTCTCTTTCCTGAGAGAGACTTTAATGTCCACAAACACACTCGCTGATGATTTCTAACTTAATTGTCACCACAGCTGTTCCTTACTATCCCCTTGATATGCACAATATCATGCACAATAAAAACATACAACCTTCTCCATTAAAATCAATGTAGAAATGTGTTTCTATTGCTATTTAAATGATGATCATTAGTATAACTATTAAAATGGCATCTGTGATTTTACTTCTTCCTTACTGTGGTTGTGTTCTGGTACGGAACTGTGAATTTTACAATATCAAACCCCACAATGCAACCTGATAACATCACCTTTATATTGACAGATATTCATTTTACATTTGTGTGTGTGTTGTCATACCTTGGTCCTCCACCAGATTTTTGATCCTTCTGGCAGAAACTGAACGGACTTGGTTGGCTGGATTTATTGGTTCAGCATAAACGCCTTCGCTTGTCGTGATAGTGCTACGATGCTGGCAGTAAAATGAAGAAGGCAGATTTTAATTATTTATGTCCTCTCCCGCTGCCAAACCAGGTCATTCCGGCCGGATTTTGTGTTGGTGCGCCAGCATGCGTTCAGCATGGCCCAGAACGAGGACTTCAGGAATCTGATCATCGGTCTGCAGTACGCAGGCGTCCCCTCAGTCAACTCTCTGGAATCCATCTACAACCTCTCTGACAAACCCTGGGCCGTAAGCCAAACCCCTCACGACCTCAACGCTGTTTTAGACCTTAACATATGGGAAGACTTGTTTTGGATATCAGGTTCATCACAAAGTTTGGGAGTGTTGAAGCGAAAGAATTTCACCATATTACAAATATTAGTGTACATACTGTATATAAGAATGTATCACATGTGTCAGTGTGTGCCGGGATCGTTGCCACAGGTACATACACACACACAAAGAGGTGGAGTCACCACGGACTTTATTGCCCAACTAAACATAAACAACTAAACGGGCAATGCTCCGCTCTCTCTCTCTCTCTCTCTCTCTCTGTCTCTCCCACTCTCTCTCTCTCTCTCTCTCTCTTTGTCTCTCTCTTTCTGCATATCAGGCCACAATCTCCTTGCCACAAGATAAATAGGTTGGATCCTGACGAACAGATTGGATCACACCAACACACACCCTCAGCCTGTGCTCAATCACACCCCACCATGACACAGTGTTTAACTCTCACTCTGATCTGTCTCTCCCCTCTCTTTCTCACCCTCTGTGCCAACTTCTTTCCAGTTTGCGCAGCTGATCAATAATCAGAAGCGGCTGGGTGCAGATAAGTTCCCTCTGATCAATCAGACTTTCTACCCCAACTATAAGGACATGGTAAGGATTCTTTTGTTGCGTTTGTGTGTTTCTATAACACTGTTTTTTTCTGCCTTTTTAATAGTGTTGTGGATAATAATGATATCACGAACTTTAAAGGCCAATCGATTTTTCACTCCGGCCCTCTGCTTTGTTTCAAATGTCTCAAATACCCTGAGGTGAATCTTCTTTTTCATAGTCAAATACAATCTTTGATCTAACCTCCACAAAGACGTAATAATGATCAGTTTGCACGTCAGGAAGAAAAACAAGCGATAATAATAATAATCCATTGAGACATTTTATATACAATCTTTTTTGGTACACTGAAATAGAAAACTCTATTTAGACAGAAACAGAGACATAAATACATGAAACAACTCTTTCAGTATAAAACAAACAGGAAATTGTTTGATAAGACTTCACTAAAGCCACACAGTTAAATGCATTATAATAAAGGACATGGAGATAAGGTGATCTGTGGGACTTTCTGGTTATGTGTGACTTCAATCTACCGGAGATCATGCGTGAACGGAGCGGAGCGATCATAATGCATTTTAAACTGTATGACTTCAGTAAAGTTGTCCAGTCACAAGGCACGGCTCAATTCACAAAATGCCTGCAAACCAACGTTTTATTCATGAATATCAGCATCACCTGTGCCAAAGTGTTGACTTAGCTGGAATCCTCCTGGAGAATTGAACCTTGTCCTGGACATAAAGTCGTTCTACAGGTGGCAGTGCTGTTGTTAAAGCGCTGGATTAGATTTTTTTGGCACAGGAAATACTCACGAGGCTTCAAACGAGGAAACTGAACAAACGAAACCACAAAAACGAACCGCTACGCTAAGACAAGCTCTGGTTAGACTTTTAAATGTTAATTCCTTTAAAATACACTATTTGCATTCTCATCACAGGAGATATTTGATGGTGACGACTTAGATATACAAGATTTGTGTTCCTTTGTCATTCTCCAATTTTGTCACAAATTGCTTCTTAGACATGGGGGCGGTCGGGTGTTGATTTGCTCTTGACTTTGTTTATATACAGTACAAATTCACTGAGTGGAAGAAACACACAATGATGAGTGAATCAGCAAAACTGGTGCAGTGCAAGGTTGGGTTGTGGTGTTCCTCAAATTAATGCATCTACTGTCAGGCCCTCGGAGGTTTGAGAGGATTCAGACTCAAGTGAAATAATTTACGGTGGCTGTGTGCTGCTCTTCCTGTTCTGTGGAAGCGAGTGTGGAGTGTGTGACAGTGGAAAACGAGTCGGAAGGATGTTGAACGTCCTTGCAAAACAGCAATCAGCTCATCGTCGTGAGTGAAATCACGCTATTACTTTACGCTGTATCAGTGGCAGCCAAATTTGAGCTACATGCACTAAAGCAGTGGATATTTCTTAGTCTGACTGTGGGGTTGTAGGGCTCGTAAAGAGGAAGATGAGGGTCAGGATTACAGTTCAGGGGTCAGTCATATCCAGGAAGTCTTTCTCAGGAGGGGGTCCACCCCTGTACCAGCTGCAGGTTGTGTCAGAGCGCCGGATGCAGGCGTATTGTCGAGCCTGCTCCCCGTTTAGGCTGTTATCCAACAGCCAGTCAGTCCACAAGCACTCGTTCTCTCCCGTAGATGCACACGGCACCGTGTAACACGTGTTGATCTGAGGGGAGAAACAGACTTACATATATACACTGTTTACATAGTTTACATATTTGATTTAAAAATGCTTGTATGCTTTTCTCAAAATACCAAACCATTTAGTTTGTTCATATATAATTCTGTAAATTATCAATCAGTGATTTCTAAAATTTAGGTTTTCATGATTTTGTGGCCTCGGGGCTTAAATGGAAGCAACATACTACAGACAGAGTAAACAGAAGGATGTGGCATGTATGGAAGGATGGATGAGCAGAGATGCGGCCATTTTTACTCACTCTGCACTCACAGCCCATCTGGTATTTGTAGTTGAGATTCTTCTTCTGTGACATGGACAGGTTGTCCCAGGACTCCACTAGGTCACATTGGCCAATAGAAATCCTCCCATCACTCCACATACTTCCTGTTTTGGTGACATAACAGGGCCATCATCGTTGCACTTGGCATATTTATACAATTTCAAGGCAGGAATTGCAGTTGCATTCAAAATGTGTGTGTGATATAAACACTGTTGTGACATTGAAATCATGGTAAAACATATTAGATAGAATGTCTGATGCAGTTTATTTTCAGCGATAATAAGATGAAATTGCCACTGCATTAATCAAATAATTACACATGTAATTATGATTCCATAAAATTCTACATTTTTTGCTTGATTATAAGTTATTATGGTGAATGGTCTGATATTTAGCAGCCCCGTCTCCTGTACTTTTTGTGCTAGTATGAAAGTGTGATATATAACAGTAATGGGTGAGTACTGTACAGGCTGTACCTGATAGTAGATATCCTGCCTTGTTGTTAGAGTCCAGCTTGACTCCACACAGTGAGGAGAAAACAGGCGTGTAGACATACTGGATATCCTTGGCTTTGTCAAAACCTTTGAACATCTACAGACATAGACATACTGGGATTAGAGGGATCCCTGTGGGTGGAATGATCAGACAGGACTTTGACGGGAAGACAACAGTGATAAAGATTTCAGACTGTAAATACAACATTTGGAGCCACTTGTGGCCCAATTCATTCTCTCAGTCATTAAAGTTACCATATGTTGTGTCTTTACATTACTTTTTTTGTAGAATTTCCCAAAATTCTCATTTGCATCTTTCTATCCTGTGCACAGTCTTACAAACTACTGCTTCAAATGCATCTGAAGTCAATATATTTCACTCTACTTGTCCAGGATTTATTATGACAAGACAAGACAAGCCAATTATCTGAAGAAATCTACACGGACTATTGGTTTAGCTTAGACAGATACCTTAAATACTTAATTTTGTGTTGGCACGTCAACCTGCTGCCATTTGTGAGGTCTTCCCGCATGCAAACAAAAGAGATAGACCATGACATCGCAGCCTAAAACATCTGACATCCCCTGCTAAACTTCACTTTTCCGGTTAGAGTTTATGTCTTTTTCTTTGATACTTGACACGATTCAGTTTAATTTTGCAAAGCTCTGAGCTTAGAACTCCACGAAGCCAACACTCGTCCACTTTTATGATGACAGGCCTGACTGTGATCCACAAATCTCACCTTGATCATTTTGATTTCATATTGGATCATCTTCATATAGGGTGAGGAGCTGTTGCTAGGAGACACAATCTTCTCTCCAGAGATCTTTGCCCTAATCACTGTAATAACAAAGGAATGAGAATAGAATTTGGTTTGGGTGGAATTTTATGGGTGAAAATTATAGGATTAATTAGATAGATAGATAGATAGATAGATAGATAGATAGATAGATAGATAGATAGATAGATAGATAGATAGATAGATAGATAGATAGATAGATAGATAGATAGATAGATCACACTTCTTTGTTTCCCACCACCCAGCCTGTCATTCATCTTGTCTTTCTCCTCACACAGACAGTTTCTCAGTAGTGATACAGGATGTGTCCCTCCTCTCCTCTGGGAGAGAAATCAAAACCCACATAGAATAACAAGTAGCTCATTGCCTGCACACTCCCATTAAGTAACTACACACACACACACACACACACACAGAAAGAGAGAGAGAGGGAAAGAGAGAGAGGGAGGGAAGGAGAGAGTAAAGCCAAACCATGTGTGAAAATGAAGCCACTCCATATCGCGTTATCATGTACTGTAAATCAAGTAAAGGGGTACAATAGCAGGATAATCACTTTAATTACCCTGTGGTGCAGTTAGGCAATAATTAAGTCATCACACAACCCGCAATCAGAGACAAAGTGTCCGATGCACTCCAAATATTATTAGTGTTGTAACTTTCACCCAGTCAGACCTCAGCGTGCTTCGCTCTCTGTGCCGCGTTCAGAGTCTTTGGTAGAAGAACTTTGTTCCGTCCGTGAAATCTTCAACATCTGCATTAGTCATGATGACACGGTGCGACACGATGACACGAAGGTGACTACATCGCACTCACAAACTCATCTGCCATGTGAGCCTCTCATGCTCAAGTGTGACTCTTCAGCGTAAACACGCATGGCTAAATTTGGTGTTTTTTTTGAATGAACCTATTTAACTCTCTAAGAAGATGAACTTAAGGAATGTTCCCAAGAACATCGCAACATAACTGTCATTCCTTCCCCACATTATTCTCCATGAAAGAGAGAAGGCACCCCCACAGATGGAGAGAGAATGAGAGCGAGAGAGAGAGAGAGACACAGCACCCTTCCTAACCCTCAACCTCACACACAGCTAAGCAAACCACCCCCTTGTTTTTGCTTTTCTGGCTTTGTGTGCTGGAAAGAGGGGGGAGCAGTTCATTTGTGTATTCAGCTAAATGAGTTCAGGAGAAATCAGCTTTTGTGTGTCAAACTTGCGAGAGGATCAAAAGACAAACGGACGAGCACAGAAGCAGAACGCCTTGACGACAGTGAATTCTTTGCCTTTTGAAGCTCTTTACATCGGCCGTGGGTGCATACGTGTTCAAGGACGTTCGCGTTGTAGGTGATGTGAAGTCTGTGCTCAGTACAGCTACAGGACATACTGTGAAGGTTAGATATTTTATATGTAAGGTTATTGATTGATGCGTTTAAAGGGCCAGGCTTGGATTAACATGAATTATGTATCATCTCAATGTTATTTCAAAAATCAGTGTGGATAAGAGACTGAAACGCACTAGAACATTTCAAAGATGGATTAAACTGGAATACACACACCCTGCTCTGTAATTTATTCCAGTATCTCCCAGTTTCCAGTTTAGCGTCAACAGCACACCGAGATATTTGCATGCATTCGTCACCTTAAAATGCTGGTGAATAATGACGGCGTGTTTGCTTCATGTAATCTAACTGTCTAGGATGCATTCATATGAATTATCGTCAATTCAATGCGGTTCCAGGTCAATGATATGCAGAACGACGTAGAGAGTAGTACGTCTTTTTACAGACACGTTTTCTATTGACCTGCAGAGTGGATGAAAATGAAGTATCATCACGCCCACCCGCTGATGTATCATTACACCTCTAAATGGAAAGGTTCCGCTCCAAAACACGCGGGGAGCGATCACGTTATGGTCATCTTGCCTCGGTACAAGTGCTTCATCTGCACTTTGGATGTCGAGACGTTACACATCTCAAAGCAGATAAAGTGCTGCGGCAAATTAGCTGATCCACTTCAACTTGCTCTGCTGAGCAGAATAATGGCTCTGTGTACCGTGATAATGGTAAGTGATCAAAAGCACATCACTGCCGTGTGGAAAGACAGTCGGCGCTCAGAGAAACATGACAGAAGACAAGGAACGGCTCTGCAATTAGACAACACGGGCCTCCATCCTGACACGCATGTGAATGTGTGTTTTAGACCTGCTGGAGTTCTGCATGCAACATTCATTTAATGTCAGTAAAATGGAGCGTTTTGCCCAAATTCTTTGAAATGTTCCACCTGGATGTCTTCAACGTTGCCCCGAGGTTACCCACTCTGTTCAGACGCAGGATTAAGAACAAGTTTTACACCTGCAGAGCCAACATGCTTCTACGTAACCAAAGAGAAATATTGCAAACTTGTACCATGAGAACTAATGTTAGTGAATAACTTCCCCCCTCCCAGATGAATCGCCACCCTTGTCGCGCTCACAAAGCCGGACTGTCAGCGGGCTTTCACTCTCATATTGTTAGTATGCAGCCCATTAGACCAAGCCTATAGACATGGAAATGAAGTGGAGAGAGGGAGAGAGAGAGAGAGCGAGAGAGAGAGATGGAGTAGGCTGTGGTGGCATGGTTTGGCCTCCGTCCAACACGCTAGCTTCCTAACGCAGGCACACAAACACACACGCACACACGCGCGCACAATCCGAGATACACAAACATGGTCAGAAAAATGTCCAAGGGTCCTCCAGACGGGGCACATACATTATGCAGATGTACAGCTTCATTCAAAGAGTTCATCCACTCAGACAACGCTGCAGGGTCAACGGAAGGCCACGGCCCGTCTGTGACTACAAAACACGCAGTGTGACCGCAGGTGTCACATCATGAAAAATGAAGAGGTTTATCAGGTGCACTTTCAGGAAGCATCCTGACATTTACAACAAAACACAGATCCACAGAGTCCTCCGTCAGGGCCCCAAAACAACCTGTCGAGAAAATGTGATTATTAACCACCGGGACTCCGGTATGCTGGTTTGTTTCGTGCAGCCATGTTTTTGTGCCGATCGATGGGGAGGGAGAAAAAAGGATGCAGCAAAAATATATTTTAGGTCAACTCATGCAATTCCTCCACAGGAAGAGACACAAAGACAGACGTGCTGAGAGGTCACTAACGACACACACTCCAACAGTGAAACACTGTCCTAAAAGCACTGCCCCAAATACTGTCTCTGTGTTCCCATAACCTACTTCTATTTTAGCAGCTTGGAGGTTTTGAAAACAGGTCTCAGTTTCTATTTTGCACTGGCCGTTTTTTGAAGGGAGGAGGAAGAGGAGGAGAATCTCTGTAAAACTGCAGGGAGATTCAAGAAGAATACATGATTGGAGATTCTTTCTCTGTTGTCTCCGTCTCTCTCTATGTCTCTCTGTGTCTCTGCTGGAGTATAACCTTTGACAGAAGCGCAAACTGCAGCTTTCCACAGTCTGGAGCCAAGTACTCAGAGTCAAAGCAGAGTGTTGGTGTTGGCCTGGGATTTGAAAGGAGAGAAAGGGATGTTGGGAACTTAGACCGACGGAAAGGCGGAAAGTCGGATAGCCAATGAGAAAGTGGGCCAGTGCGGAACTGCAAAAGAACAATAATAACAAGAACAATTGTACTTTGGCTTATAGTGTGTTCGTATGGCTCAAATAGTGATTGACAGGACGGCTGACAGAAACTATATGTACAGTATGGATGATATTCCCTGTGGATTGGTTCTTTTAAATATCGTTTTGCAAATCAGCCCCGCAACAACAGCAAAACTGTTGCTAAGTAGCCTACGGTGTGTGGATCTCCGCCATTGTGACATTTTTAATAACTTTGTTGTGCTCACTCGCTTAATCTGCTCCTACTGAGCCATATAATTGGGTTATTACCTGACTGGATTGAGCCAGATTTTTTCCTAAATTAACTGCAGAAGCGCTACATCAATGCTGATAAAACGATCTGCGTTAGCAGAGCAAATGGGGAAGATGTCCAAGCGGGCTACTTACACTGTACAAATGAAGGTACATATGAGCAAATACAGATGAGAGTAAATACAATGAATAACAACAAATTCAATTAACGGCCCCATTGATTCACTTGGTTTAGAAATACAAAACATTGAATTGAATTTAAACAGCCTGAGCTGAGCATCTCCTTACTTACCAATCTCAGCACTACAGAAGAGCTGCTGTGGATGTGCAGGGTTGCAGCTGCATCCTTCCACCATTCCCTCTTTGCTCGCACCAAGAAGAAGGAGCACCCAGAGCCCCAGATACGCGTTCTGCACCTGGGACACGGCCATGTCTGCCTCTGAACACTCCAAAGCCTGGCAAACGTCTGATAGCCTCTTCTGATCCTGCTTAGTTCCCCGAGAGGCAAATCAGGCTGGAAGTCAGTGACGAGGGTAAATGGACGATAAAGTAGAGCCGAAGAAGTAAGATGAGCTCTGCTGAGCTGAAGGGCAGCTGAGGAGGAGAGAAATGTTTTCATAAGTTTAGATAGACCTGTGATTTACAGCTGGAGCAAATAAACTAACGGAGTTCAAGGATAGATAGAGACTGCTGCTGCTGTTGCTGCTTCTCTCACTCTCTCTCTCTCCCACTCTCTCTCTCTCTCTCCTCTCTCTCTCTCTCTCTCTCTCTCTCTCAATAGAAGACACACAGTGCAACTTACAATAGTTGGATCCCCCTCACACTCTGGTCTTGAATGCTGAGAGGGTCGCACACAGGGAGCCTCTTATGTATTCAACAATTTAGGGACAGCCTCTTTGAAGACACACACACACACACACACACACACACAGAAAATAACACACTTTAATCATTTGCTTCTTTTATACCCTCCTTTGATTACTCCCACTCTGGACCTGGCTCAGTGGGTGTCATTAATAATTAGTCATAATTGCTGTGAAAATATATTGCAGCGACTGTTAAATCAGTCACTTCCAGGATTTGTAACGATGTGTGCATACATGTTCAAATACAGCCTCAGAGTCATACATGTACAGAGAGTCTTATGTTTACCACAGCTCAGCTGAGGAGATGTCACCAGTGTGTCAGGACAGGATCTCATGATCTAAGCCTGCCCTGCATTGAAGTTGTGAGACAGACTCATGTATTTTTTTTAAACTTATCAAAGAATTGAACTGCTGTTGTTATTGTGCGGTGCTGGTTGTTCACTGGAGTACCACAGGGATCATTGCTGGTGCCCCCTCTCTTCTCACTCTGCTAACATGAATTCTCATAGAGTTGTTATGATTGGAGGATAGCTTTCTTAATCCCTCACAAATGAAGATTCCTGAACCTGACCATGTCTCAGTCTGTTTTTGAGGGTATTTGTCTCAATTGAAATTAAACTATAAAGAAAACAATAGGCGTCCACATTTGCAAACGAGCCCCGTGACATCGTGACATGGATGAAAGAACACCACCATCAGATTCAGCACTGAGGGGCTGAGGTCCTTGTTATTCCAGCCACTTCTACAGCACAGCATCAAATCAATACCGAGCTCCAGTCTTGGCGTGCATACTCCAATACCTCCGAACAGCTGCAGTTGTTTAATATTCATCTATATTCATCATTTCTTAAACTTTTTTTTTTTTTTTTTTTACTTTCAGATTACATCATCAAGCTTCCCAGTCGTGGTGAAGATTGGACACGCCCACTCTGGAATGGGAAAGGTAAGGATGACTCTTACAGACGGGATGCTCCATACGTAACATAAGTGGCCTATTGGAATGAAGTGCGTTGATGTGAGTTGGCTAAAAGTACCTTTGTACACTTGACCTCATGGGTGTAACCACATGATGACTGGTTCGTCTTCTCAGGCTGGGAGTATAAAGTGGATAAAGGAACGTCTTGTTTGGCATCATGGTGGTTTGGGCCATTTAAGGCACACCCACTGTAATCATAATATCCTCATTTCAGGTTCAAACATAATCTGTCTGGTGGTCTGCTGCACATACTTCCCTCTCTCCCTCCATTTCCTGTTTCTCCGTACTTTATGTGCTGTAAAAATCCCAAAGTTTAGACCCTTGCATTTTTTCTGACTTTATTTCAATTTCTACATGTTATTTCTCTAAAGGTCAAAGTGGACAATATGAGTGACTTCCAGGATATCGCAAGTGTGGTGGCCATCACTCAGACCTACACCACCACTGAGCCTTTTATAGAGGCCAAGTATGACATCAGGGTCCAGAAAATTGGTGGTGACTACAAAGCATACATGTATGTTTGTTGTTTTTGGTTTTCATTCAGGGATCACACAAGGGTTCTGTTCCATTTTGTAAATTTGTGCATGCATAAGACATCAAATATACTATGACAGGACTGAGGGAATATTTAGGCCAACAGGTGCACGAGAGCAAGAATCTGTGGAATCATGCCAACAGTGTTTGAAAGAATGTGTTTGCTAAGGGAGAGAGGTACAGGATGTGAGGCCAAACTCCAAATGATGTGTGGCACAGAAAACGTGCAACCGAAAAGAGTTACTGTCTCCTAGCAAAGGCAAAAGTTGCATTCTTTGTTTTCACAAAATTCACAAATGAAGGCTTAACGTGATTTCACATTTTGTACATGTCACTCAAATTGAAATCCATTTACCAAATGTTGGGCATGTCTTCAATAAACACTGAAGCTCTGTTTAAAATCCTCGTGAAAAACCCACAGTTTTGAAAGATACCAAATACATTAAGGTTCATTGTAGGGAAATCGACGTAAAATGACATCCAACACCCTCAGAGAAAGAGGAATCGCCTTCTTACAACCCTAGTAATCACCTTTTACCACTCTAGTAACCACCTCTTACCACCCTCTTACTGCCCGAGTAACCATATCTTACCACGAATTAGACGAGACTCCAAAACTAATCTGGATGTCAGTCTTAGCTCAAAGAGTTCCTCAGTTAAAGTGCAAGCCAGGTAACTACTAATGTTGTTTAGCGAGACACTCAGGTATACATAGGGATGCAAACATTACTTTTGATTACATAACACACAAACTAATGTCCGTATGATTAATGTGCAGCTCTGCTGAAAACACACAATGTTGACATTGTCGGTGTGTGTGTGTGCTTAAGAACTCACACCTGTTTTACTCGTTCTTTTCCAGGCGAACGTCCATCTCTGGTAACTGGAAGAGCAACACTGGATCTGCGATGTTAGAACAAGTAGCTATGACTGACAAGTGAGAACCGCAGCTACATTAGAGACGCTCAGGCTCGGTTTTGTCACACAATCACTCAATCTTATGTCACAGTGACAAAATTAAACAGCTGCTGATGAAACATCTCATAATTTAGAGTGGCCTGTAATGTAAAAGAGTAATCTTGACTCCCACATTGTATTGGTTTGCACAGGACTGTGGCACTATGATCATTGATATATGATTTTATGTACTTTGGTTAAAGCACCAGCGTCCATTTGGGAAATTGCACACCTTAAACTATGATTGGAATAATGAAAAAATATTGATATTCTTTATCCAAGACACTCATTTAATTGTATGAGGGACTGAGCTCTCTGCACCTGCAAACACAAACATCACCAAACATAATGTACTTAAAGTCTTGCCCCATATTATACATAAAAAATATCTGACATTAAATTAAAATTTCACACTGTAGAAATGAAACCGCATTAACACGATATAAATTTTAACTGTAGAAAGAAATAATTTTTGCATCAGGCTAAATACTCTGAGTAGGGAAATTTACATGGGCGGTCTGCTATCATCATTTTTACAGAAAATAAAGTTGTTTATCAGTACTGTGTATTTTCCATTATTCCGAATGGCCGGAGTTTAATCTTTTAAGACACTAGAGTTATTTTAAATTCTAGTGAACAGCCCAGTCTATTTTTATCAACGCTCCCTCCTCTGATAAGTCACAGAGATCCATCTAAACGTGCCGCACACTTGCAATAGTTTTATTTCCTCACTGATGCCCAACGAGTTTAAAATTAAATTAAATTAAATTGTACAGAATGCGATGCTATCATTCCAGTGAAATGTGTGTGTTTGTGGTTGTAACAGGTACAAGGTGTGGGTTGATACCTGCTCAGAGATCTTCGGAGGTCTGGATATCTGTGCCGTCAAAGCCATCTGTGGCAAGGATGGAAATGACTACGTTACTGAGGTGAGACAGACTTGAAGATGCTCCTCAGGCAGACGGGTTCATTACAAACACAGGAGATCATCCTCCAGCACAGCCTTTTGCACAGGTCCAATAGGGAAATGTTTTACTGTATTTAATGAGTCAGACGTGCTGATTTTTACTTTTTTTAGTTTTGCATATCTGTCTTAATTTATAAGGCTATGACTTCAACGTCTGACTGGGAAAATTAACTAAAATAAATAACCTGAGGAAGAATTCTGAATCTCACCATTCAGGATATTATTGAAATATTTTGTATTTCCTTGCTTGTCTCTGTTTCCTTTAGTTTGTATTTGCTTCTTGTCATCACGGACTTGCTGTCTTACTTTGTGTTTTTCTGTCTGTCTGTCTGTATATTTGTCTTTCTCCTTCCTCTCCCTCTTTCTTTCCAATACTCAAACATGTGGGTCTCACATTTCATAAAAAACTCTGACCACATTGGTTATGCGATGGGAATGCACTTTAGAGTAATGATACATTTCCTAAAACTGGAACCGCATGACAAAGTAGCGGTTATGTCCCTTAGTGTGGAAAAATGTTATTGTCTAAATGGTCTGACCCCAGCTGTCAGCGCGGAGATAGATCAGAACATCTTTACCTCAAAGGTTTGACAGCAGATACACGTGATGACAGATTACTCATGTGGGGATTAAAATTACCAACAAACAACACAGATGTGTTGTGAATTGAGACAATGAAGCAAGATGAAGACATTCTTTGTGCATCCTAGTACATACATCCAAGGTTAGGCTGTATTTCTAGCTGTATTTTAAATATATTCAAACAAAATTAGTATTTTGTATTTCACGGTGTGCTCATTTTTGCCCCAAATTAGATTATTTATTGATGTAAATTGTATGATTGCTTAAAGAATGTGTATAATTTACCATTTATAAATTTGTAAAAGTTTGTTTTGAATATGTATATATAGAGAGAGAGAGAGAGTATTTTATCATTTTAATAATCTCCCAGCTAAATTTTCCTACCACCACATGTAGCATTACGAAGTGGAGGCTAACTCAAACAATGTTGAAATTAGCTAGAACATCTAGAAAAAAGTAGGAATGATGTGGTTGATTTTGTTTAATGCAACTGTTTAGTTTGCTAACAACGTTAATTTAACATTCAAAGCAATTAAGCATTCATAGGTTTTAGGTAGCTAGCTAAGAGCTAATGGTGCATTCCAGACAGCTCAGGATGAAATTACTGAATAAAAGAAACAATAAGAGAAACACATGAAACATCTGGTCAAAAATAGGAAGAAATGTGCGTAGCTTTTCTTTAAGGTTTACATTTTCATGTATTTTGCATACAAACAACACAAACCTGATGGTTGAGAACAATACTTACTGTGTCACTGTGGTAACCGAGTGATGGGATGATTCACCCAGTGTCTGCACATCCCACTTCTGAAGTCGCCTGGCAGACAGAATAAAATTACAGCTTTCTGTACACTGGGATTCGTTCCACGGTGAAGGAAAATGTGAATAACATGTTTCTGCCCTGGAAAATCAGTGTGGTTTCCCTGATGATGCGGTGAAATTGTTGCCCGACTATTCAATTACATGACTGTCAATTTGATCTTAAAAAGCACAATATCTCCCGACATGTTTAGCAACAGCCTGGCTGCCTCAAAGAGGTACAGTTTGGTTATTGAAAACAGACCAAAATGCTGTATTTCACACCGAAACGAGCCGGCTGTAGATGAAGAACGGACCACGTGTGTTTACATCACAATATTTCTGTCAGATACTAATTAGAAGTCGTCATTCTGACCCAAACACCAATCACAACTGGACTCAAAACATTCACATAGAACACAAGATTACTTGGATTTCTTAGGATAACAGTAGTTGGGAGTATTTCTGGGATTAAAATGTGCCAGTTTCAGTGCCTGACTTTGGTCCTCTGTCCCGTTTGTCCAGGTTGTGGGTTCCTCTATGCAGCTGATTGGCGACCACCAGGCAGAAGATCGCCTCCTCATCTCCGAGGTGGTGCTGGCAAAGATGAACCAGGCCCTGGCTGCAAAGACGCCTGGTGCCACCCGCTCGCCCGCCCGCTCCCCGCAAGGCCAGAAGCCCATGACAGTGCAGCCTCAACAGGTACAAGGGTCCACAAAATGTTTGTTTTTTTGACCCTTCAGATGTAAGCAACACATTGTCAGCTAGCTACAGACTTTTCAATTCAGGTGCAGCGTTTTAATTTCTCCTCTCCCATCTCTCTTTCAGAGTGTCACCCTTAAGGAGGAACTGGCAGATCCAAACAGGACCTCAGCCCAGCGCCCTCAACCTCAAGGTTCACTGAAAACTGATCTTGCTTCTAATAGTAGGCCGCAGCTGTAGGCCCTAAGCAGGTCTAAGATACACTTTCTGAACCAGGACAGAGTTTTGGTTTTACTCAGTGGAGAGAGAGTAGAGAGATTAGATTGACATGCAGCAATGGAATCAAAAACGTGGTCCCTGTGATCATTTTTCATCCTTACAGCTGAGCCAGCAGACATTTTTCTAAAATTAAAAAATGACACCACTGTCATCGCAGGAAGTGGAGTCATTAGAGTAAGGAATCAGAGGTGGAGGAGATTTTTGTGTCAAGGCACTTAACTTATGAATGTGTTTTCAGGTCCTGTGTTATTAAGTCTGGCCATCAGTTTCAGTAAATAAAGGCCCCATTAAACGGATTAACATCACAGCTTTTTAATACTTTTTAGGGCATTACATAATAGAATTTGGCAAATTGTTGACTAATCTCCGTTTCTGTTATATAAAGGGACAGATGTGGATGATTGTTGGCTCAAACAGCTGCATCAAATTAGTTATAATGTGATAATCACTGTCACAATTTGAGTGCCCAAAATGTAGTAAAAAAAAGGCCTGGACTGTCCATCTGTGCGTCACTTGGGGCTCTGATTTTACTCCAAATGTGCAGCAGCAAACAGGATGTTGGTTGTTGTCGATCGCCACTGCAGCTTCTGTGTTAATGTGGTGAAGTTTCTGCTCAGGGCCCCGTGTAATGTACCTCCCAGTCGTAAAGTGTCAGATGTCTTCAATGAATAGATACGCAGGTGTTTGTGGTTTTTCACGCCTGCGCCAGACAGCAATTCTGTTTACTGGCATCTGAAGCTAAATTTAAATGAATGTGAAACTTAATGCTCATCTTCACAGGCACATTGTAATGATACAAATGATAATAGCAATAACACGTCCAGGAAATAATCAAGTAGTGCTAAAGTTCTTTTTATTCACACATTTTTTTTTTACGGTAACTAATTTGTCGGACGGATTGTTTTCTTTTTTATTGCATATGTCCCTTTAGGGCCTCCGTAAATGTAACCATTCTTGAAAACGACTATTTTTATCCACATCTGCACTTTTACTATATCTTGGCTGTGAGTCAGTTGATACAGTCTGTCTGTGTGTGTGCGGTGTATGGGTGTTTTGTGTGTGTTTGCATGTACTCCATGTGGTGTTAATAATGTGCTGGTTGGGTTGCTGTGTTTTGTAGTGACTATTCTGTGCCTATGTTGTTGTTTTTATATTGGTAATATGATTATGCATTTGAATTTTCTGTGTTAAATCTAACACTCAGACGTGACTGGGTTGTGGCAGGTGTGAATATATTTTGGTATACACACCTGTTTTGTGCCTTATAGTGAGCAGGAAGCATGATCTCGTTCAAATGTGTTATTCATGAATACGAGTGTAAATCTGTGTCATTCAACCAAAGTCTGGTTTGCGTCTCGGTGATTAATGGTAGACCTTTGTTAGCCTCAAATGCCACTTTTCACAATGTGAATGCTTTGTGAATAATTGTGTGGTTTTTGTTCTGTGGTTGTGTTGATCCCTTAAATTAACCTTCATTGTTCTGTGTTGTGATACCTGACACAAGACAAAGTGGCTCATACGGTACACAATGCATGTTGTTCTTGGTGATTACAAAACCCGGTGATGTGTTCAATGAAAACTTTTCAAGAAAATAATCACCTTTTCGTTTCTTTTCACGAGCATTCCTTATTTTCCTGGATGCAGCCCCGTGAATGTCTCCGTCGGGCAAAATCTTTCTGGTTAATACAAAAACAAAATGTTTAATAAGTCGGTCAGAATAATTCAGGGGCTGTAACCATGCAAAATTTGTACTGTGTCACCCTTTGAAAAACATTATTTCTTTATAAGGGGAATTTTCTTTGGTTTTTGTGTGTTGTGAGTCCCAAGCAACCATTGGGATGCTTTATGAAATCTAAAAATGTAAGATTTATCAGCCATTCGCCTGACAAACAAAATGACACTGAGAATGACTGGGATGAATTTTCCACAAATATTTTGATATATATAAAACTATGGCATTTTAATCATTCAGAGCCATGGAAATTATAATCACCATCTCTGACTACAAGCCATTATAAATTTTCCTGACTGTCTTGGAGGAAGACTAGAAGGGATTGATGTACACCTGTGACCAGAGAGACATTCAGCATCCAAGAAAATGGAAGCTCATCCCTCTCACTCTTCTCTCTTCCTGCTAAGCATTCATCTCTTCTGCATGATGGGATGCTTTGCTGTTTGTGTTTGGGGTCATTGAGTTGTCTGGGTTTTCTACTCTTTCCCCTCCTACATTTATTTTCATATCCAATGTTTTCTTTCATTTTCCTCACTGTCTCCTTGGCATGAAAAAGCCTGGCTCACCACCATCACGAACTGTTGTTCTGCCGCCCCCTGCTGGTCATTTGACTCCAGATATTCAGAGCCTGTTCTCCTCAGCGTGTTCTTGAGGTTCAGACTTCTCCCCTTGGTTAGGACTTTGATGAATGTGTAAGGTTGTTTCTTGAATGAGCATGTCTAGACTCAAGCTCATGCTCAGTATCATCTTCTGCTTTGGTCTCTTGGGGAGTTTTAGAAATGCCTCATGCTCTCTTTGGTGCACTACCAAAAAAAAAAAACATTAAAAAAAAACGGTGCTGGCTCTGAAGACACACCGTTTCTTACATTTACCCTTAATGTCCTCCTGGCACTCATGTTACAATCTAATCAAACGCTCTCATTCGATCTTTTAGGTGCGCCGGTGAAATCACAGAGTTTGGACCCAGAGCCAGCAAAGAGAGCCTCTGAACCAGTACCAAAGCCCACCCAAAAAACTGGTCCAGGTCAGAAACCGGCCCAGGCTTACAGGCCAAGCCCATTGCAGAAAGCTGCCTCTGTCACAAAGCCCCCGGTGCCGAGGCCCCCCCCAATGACAAGGGCCCCGTCACTCGCAAAGTCAGCCCCAGATTCAGCATCAGGTCCAGCCAAAGCTTCTCCATCATCCCCATCTAAAGCAGCAACCGCAGCTCCAGCTTCTCCCCCAGCCAAAGTGGCAGCCTCAGCTCCTACCACGGAGCAGCCTAAGCCCCAGGCTCAGGGCTCCCCCTCCCCGGCTCCGGGCAAACCAAAAGATCTGCCCCCCAAACCAACACCA
>OMNV01006296.1:1276-14930 GCA_900303265.1 Brotula barbata
TAACCCTGGAGACTTCGTGTAGATCACCGTGGTGAAAATAAGCTTCCCTCTGGAGCATTAGTCAAAAAAAATAAAAAAATATGCATGACAATCTGTCTTTTTCTTTCCCTCTCACTGAACAAAATCTCTTGGGAACGATTGTTTCGGTGAGAGAAGGTTAAGGCACTCGACATGATAAAGATAACACAATCCACCCGTATGAGAGTGTGTTTTGGGACGCAAATGGCACATTACACAACAGAGAGCTTAACACGTTTGTTCACAAGTCAAAGCGATTATTCTCGACTCCGACGTCGCGCACTGAAAGCTTCTCCTGCGTGAGATTTCGCTGTGGATCCTCGCCTGCTTCTGTCAAACATCAGAACGATCATCCGGGGAGCGGAGATACACACCCGACCAACAGGTGTGTATGAAGCTGTGAACTGTCTGTGTGTGCCGAGGACATTTTGAAGAGATGTGGACCAAAATGCTACATTTTCATTATTCAGAAGTCATTTCTACATTTCTGCAGACAATCTTCTTGTTTTCATGCGATCGCTTTTAGGTTTTTGACACAAATTACTACCGTGCAGAAATTATTATCCAAAGGCAAAGCATCTCAAATCAGACCAGAGACCAGACGATATGACAACAAATAAGTGAAGCCCGGATAAACGTACACCACGGACCCACACTCCGGATCTTTCCGGTTCCCGCTGTGCCTGGTTTGTGTAGAGAAACATCCACATCCAGATCAACTATCCATCAAAGACAATACCTATGTGGAGCGTTTGAAAGATCAGACATTTGACAAAACGGTGCACAAAAGTGTCTGAAAAAGCTCAGGAAGCTTCCAGATACCGAGCGTTCAAACTAGCAGCTGAATCGAGACGGCCATATTTGGTCGCAGAATTGCTAATTTAGCTATTGTCGGCACAATGTTGGGTCCGGAAAACGAGTCAACAGGTCACAGCCGGTGGCAAATGTCCTTGTGATGTCTTTTAACAAACAACTTCCTGAAAAATCTACAAGAGAGGCTTAATGTGGAAAAACTCTGCTGCTGTCAGGATGGACAAAAGGGTTCAAAACCCTGACCCTCTGGTGACCCTGCGTTTTATTATTCTTCATTATGAGGCTCATTTTGCTGATAATGAGCTGTCGGAGGTCTCCCACAGTGCAGCGGACGTCGTTAACTAACCAGGTCTGCTCTCCATCGTGTGTGTTCTAGACCTTGACTGGGTGGACGATCCTCTCTGTCCAGCTGTCATGAAGAGGATCGTGGTTTAAAGCTCAAGTTCACTGATCTGATCTCCGGTTGAATGTGGCAAAAAAGCAGGCAGTTAAAAAGCTGCTCCTTTTCCACAACATACTGTACCTCTGTGAACCTCTGTGAAACACAAAAACAGAGAGACTGAGAACAGCTGACCGGCAGCTTTGTGTCTGTTTATCATTTGTCCCAGCCAGCATGCAGAAAAAAAAGAAATAAAACTCATAATTTGGCATAAAAAGTGGAAATTTCAACTCTTGAAAGTCATACTTAACTCAACTCAAAATTTTGACTTCGTAAAGTAATTATTATGTGAAAATAAGTCAAAATGTCGAGTTTTCTAAAAATTCTCATAATTGCAAGTTTCTAATATCTACATTTCAATTTGTCATATCATAATTGCGACTTCCCTTAGTTAAAATTTGGTGTTTTTATCTCATAATTACGAGTTTCTGAGCCAAAATTTTGTCATTTTCTTGTTTTCTGTCCCGGGGAAAATAGGCTTCCGTAAATTTCTGTTCAGTTAAAGTAAGTTATGAATATGTGCTTGATTGTATTTGTGTTGCTATTTACTATGTTTCTCTGTCTTTGGAAGAGGAGTGTGTGTGCCTTTGTATTTTTCAGCATAGAAACGTGCGCCTCAGCAGATGAAAGGTTACAAAGCTCCACAGTGTGTAACGCACCGAAAAGGATGATACATTAGACAACAGAACAAATTAAGCCTAGTTCCACTTAAAAAGTAAAGAATTTCAAAGTACACTGGTGATTTTCTTCATGAAATAGGAAACCGGCAGCTGCACCTAATACATATAAATGAATAAGAGTGCGCGGAGCATTCACAGCTCCCAGCGCCGCTCTGTTCAAAGATAATGTTGCAGTGTTGTCCAGGTTTGATGCTGGAGGTACAAACAAGTCTGACGGTGGATTTCCAACACAACGCCGACACCTTTGATGTTCCTTTGTGCGCCACCAGGCCCACGATCGTTCCCACTCACACATTCAATAGATTTTTACAGTTGGTGTGAACGTGGAAATACGTTTGTATGTGTGTGAGCATCCTAGCATCGTATTAACACACACCTTTCCACTTCAATCCAATTTCTACCCACATTCACACACACACATACACACAGACACACACGACGAGCGCGTGCTGCTATGGAGCGCAGTGCTGCCTTCCATTAATCTCACTCTGATCTCACAGCTTAACAGCACTCTCAAGATTTACTGAATAAATTCAGCACAATGTTGCCTTCCAAACACTCAGGCGAGCAGGATCGAAGCCCTCGCTGTGGATCAGCGGGCAGATTGGTGCTGCGTCTGGGGAACGCGCTGAGGTCGAATACCACTGTAATACGTACTGTCAAAAGCATTTTCAAACGAGATGATATACTAGCAGAGAATTAATCGTGCCAAGAAGAAAGAATACCAAAAAAAAGTTACATACAGATATTTCATAATGCGTGAACTTTTCACGACCCCCTGATATGCTGTTAATATTTTGCATAGTTTGCGTGCCAAACTAACTTTTGCAAGAACGGAATTTTGTTACAATGATGTGAGCGAGCACACAAGTCCAACACTTTCGGTTTCAGGCACTGGTGAAAAGAGCGAATTTTGCCTATTAATTGATTGTTGATCCATTAAATAATAATTAATTAATAAAACAGAAAAGATTTGCATCAAATCAATATTTGCTGTGACCAAACTTTGCACCATTTTTGCTCTGTACACACAGTTTTAACTCCTCGAGAGTGTTGACAACAGGGTCGTTCTCTTTTCGCCCGGTGGTGTGCCGAGGTATTGCAGGTGGTTTTGTCTTTTTGATGCCAGGAGCAGTTGAAATATTCAATTAATTCTATTTTACGTGTTTCATACTTTCTTGCTTGATCTGAATAGAATTAGTCAACTCCATCCCTCTGTGAGAGTGGATTTTCCACCCTGAAGTATGAGTGCAGGGTCAGGGTTCACCCCCGTGAGACTGCCCCTGTCCCCTGCAGAAAGGGCAAGAAGAGACAGACAGATGTGCAGTTCATACAGGAGAAGAACAAAACCCTCTGACTGACACCAATCTACTTTTTCTCAGGTACAGATCTTGTGTTTTTGTGGCTGAGCTGTGGTTTCACCCAAACACTCCCTCCTCATGCAGTCATTTACCTTAATTAGCTCTTGCAGAGGCTGAAGTGAGAAGGCAAAAACATGTTAATGAGACTCTAACGGAGCCCGGCAGCATGACAGCAGATTCCTCTGTGATAGTTGGGGCAGGTACAGGAACCGTCTATACATAGCTGGTGCCTGAGGCGGCTGTGTTCGTGTGTCCGTGTGTGTTCTCTGAAACAAAGCAAATATTTGGTAAATCTCCGGCGGACGCGCATGTGTACTCCGATCCCCCTGATGACGCGTGCCACTTAACAGCAGTGACGATAAGCATCAGATCCGGGCTAAATTAAACAGGCTGTGGGGAAATTACAGGTCTCACCTCTGCTGTGCACAAACTTTCCTCCTCTGATTGCTCAGCCGATGCCCTCCTCTCCGAGAATAAACAGCCAGCAGCACTAAAGGCCAGGCACATATTTGTGTTTTCCAGCTGACAGGATGATGTATATGTCATTAAGACAGAACTACACAATTAAAGTGTGTCAAATTAGACAGGCAATAACAATGGGAGGCACATGGGAGCCCGAGACCCTCCACGCTGGTCCATTAACCCTCCCTCTCGCTCTCCTCCTCCTCCTCCTCCTCCAGCCCTTCAGCACTTACTGACGCTGTTGCTAAGCTACAAAAGCCCAGAGAACAGGCGGTGGGATCTTTGAGGGAAAAGGCAGCAGCACAGCTTTGTTTAGTTAAGTGTTGACCACCTGTCAAAGTAGCAATCTATTAAAGAAAATATATATGATGATGTAAAGGTGTGGGAGGAGGAGAAGGAGGAGGAGGAGGAGAGGCGCTCCAGTGGAGCCGAGTGAGGAGGGCAGAGTCTCGCTGATGGGAATTAAGTCAAGATTAAAATAATTGCGGAGTTAAACAACATCAATTCCATTCCGGGCTCACTCTCGATCCAAAACAGGAGGGGAGGACATCTGTTTATAACGGTAAAATGTGTCTATTTGAGGTTACGGGTCCCCGCTGAACGCTAAAGCTTATTTTTCTTGAAACAATTAAAAAGGAATCTGGCAGGCGGGCGATGTTTGCACGGGCAAATGTGGACGTTTCAACAATTAGCAACTGTCACTACCGTTGCTTGTTTAACGCTACGAGCGTTAACTGTTGGACGTATTTAAAAAACGACGGGAAAAAAAGCCAAATTAGCCGATTAGCTCCCGGTGTGAGGAGGAGAGTTGTGCAGACTGACTGTAAGAATAAATGTTTATCTGTCTACATTTTTGATGAAATAACAGCAGACTTTTACAATAATCTGTTTCAAATATGAAGTATAAGAAACATTTATCTCGCAAAGTCGTTGTACATCGGTACGTAATATTTTGTAAGCCTGAATTTGCGGCATCTTTGCCGTACGTCGATGGCCTTATTTGTTAACAAACAAACAAACTGGTGACTTTTAAAACACTGTAAATTAGCACAACGTGCACATGATAACAAGAACGCAATTTATTACCCGATATTGATTCAAGCCAAACAGAAGAATACAAAGTACTGGGGGAAAATTTACCTCCAGAGCCAAAACTTCAAATTACGGTCGTCCGTATACAACCATCTGTTCCGTCTCCGGTTCTATCCATCAACAGCAGCACGCTGTGAGTGTGCACATTATTAGAATTTAAATCGAACGAAACTAACGCACACGCCGCCGCCGTCGATCACCGCCATCCAATCCACGTCACAATTTGTTACCAGCATATAACCCGGACGGCGTTATTTTAATTGATTATATTGACAGCGGCACGGTTTGGCCCGTTTCAGCAGGTTGGACATGATGGAAGTAATCTGGCATCTCGCTGTCCGTGTTTAAATTCATACCACGCACGGCACAAGACAAGGATGAACATATGGATTCCTTTACACACAGACACACTGACATCATAACTCTCTATTCTATCTTTACAATCTAGAAGGCAACGTTTACATCGTGGTGCTCTAATTTTTCTTTATTTTCTTTATATTCCATGGTAAACTTATGGAACGAATAGAACAAAAGTGCTGTAAGCTGCCTCCCCCCCGCCCCTACTGTTCTCCCCTCTCAGACTCCGTAGCACATAGCATTAGCATTAGCATGTTTTAAACATTTTTTTTTCTGTCAAAGGGGCTCTAGCGGAGTCCTGTGGGGGGTCCAGGGATTTCAGATCTCCGGAGGAGGAACAGAACCAAGTCAGAATAAGTAAAAAAACTGAAGAAAAAGTCAGAATTTTGACTTAAAACTAAAAAAAAAAATTCTTTAGGTTATTCCTAGTACACTTCTACAGAGATCGGTGGTGAGCCAAATATGAATAAATAAAGCTAATATGTCTTGCATAGTGACAAAACCTTCTAATAGTGGGACAGGTGGTGAAAAGAAAACATTTTGAGAGCCAAACCACTCTGAGAGAGTAGAGGTTTCATTTAGATTCCCTTAAATGAAGAAAGTATTCGGCGTTGTTGTGGCGGACGTCCTATACGTCCACTGGAGTGGGCTGTAGTGGAGAGACTTGCATCCAGAACCATGGGAGCCTGATCAACCCCTCGCCTCTGTCACCTGGGTGACGCCACTTCTGCTGCGTCTGAGAGCACATCGATGTATTTTTCTCAGTCGGCGCTTCAGGTGCCATAAATGGATTCGCTCTCGAGAGTGTGTTGTTGTGTTGTCAGCGTCGAGGTAATAATAGACGTACTTAAACCAAAGCATTTACACATTGTATAAATCTAAAACGGGTGAAAGGTGAACTTGACCAGTTGTTGTGTGCACAGATTGCTGCATACAGAGCAGGCTGTACTTTCGATGAACTAATCTTCTTCTGTGCTGTGCTGTCCGTCTGACAGACATTTCACACAGCCATCTGAACCCGGCCTTGTCTACAGCCTGAATGAAGCAGATGAAAGGAAAACGGGAGTGATTGTTCCATCACTCCTCAGCTCCTCTTCGAATGCCCTTGGACTGTCATACAGTTTGTCTGTGCACTGTGGAGGATAAGCTGTGATGCTATTTATCTTCCTCTAGAGGGCAGTAGAGCTGCAAATAATGCCTCGTCTGAAGGCCGTGTGGGACGAGTCTCCCATCCAGTGGCCATCGTGTCACATTTTCCACCACACATGTATGACACGTTAAAATCTGCTTTCAAAATTGTCCTTCAAGAAGACACGGCTTGCATATTTGTAATTCTATTTATTCAAATTCTTCCGTCATCACTTATTCTTTGACACCGAGGGCGCATACCAAATCGGACCACCCACATTGCAGCAAAGTCACGCCGGCTGCTGCGTGCACGACGAGCTCAAAATTCCAGCGTGCACGTTAACTTTCACACGCGCTACTTCCTTTTTCCTCTCACAGCAGCGTTCTCAACAGCATCGGCCTGTTTGCAAACGTTGCACGGGTGGTTTTTCTATTAATCCACACCCCCCCCCCCACAACAGGAGGGCAAGGGCGCCTGTCTTAATTCCTCCTGATTCTGTGCTTGTGTCTCCGACAAACTGCGAGGATTAATGCAGTGGCTGCAGCATTAGTCTGGCACCAGCAGTGTGAACTCTGTAAAGGCTGACCTAACACGGAGCCAGTGAAAGGTGAAAACAGAGAGAGGGATCGGCAGAAAAAAGAGAAAAGGAAAAAAAGTCTGTCAGCCGGTTTAATTCTTTGTAGACGAGACAAGAAAGTGGGAAAGCTCAAAAGATGCATTTGCTCAGTGACAGTGGAGAGAGACTATAAAAGACAAAGAGGATCAATTTTCTCCCTCAAGGGTTTGTGTGATGTCCCCAGCTAAATGCAAAAGAAGATTGTTAGAGTGGAAGGACGGAAGAGCTGAGTTTTACCATCGGAGAGAGGGCTTGATTGAAGGGAGCCGTGCGGCTTAAGGCTGGAAATACACCCTCAAAGTGGAGGAATAGATGCCATAAGCAAGGCTTAATTTGTGCAAGCAGAACAAAAATCGGACGGATCCCGGCGTCTTTGAGGCTCATATTTACCTTTTACATCACATGGCACTGATAACATCCCAATGCTCAAATAGCTTTACTGCAGTCCATTTCCCAGGTCTGCCTTTTTTTTCCCATGAGCACCGCAGTTTGATCACAGTCTCATGTGGCATCGGGCGATTACGTAAAGAGCGGGAGAGCGATCCTCCAGCAAAGCTGATTTGATGAGTAACACCCACAACGATGTTACTCAAACAACGCACGGAGGAGGACGACGTTACGCAACCTTACATCCCCGCCGCAGCCGAATTTCACTCAAACTATCAATTTGGAGGCTCGTTTAAGCATAGTTGCGATCCCCGCGAGTCCCAACAATAACGCTGTCCTGCCTATACGTCGGCACAAAGCGGGAGAGTTAGAGAGTAATCTTCCACTGTGACTGTGTCTAATGTCCTTAAGTCAAACAGCGGTTTCCTGAGAGCTCTAAGCCCCACACTCTGCTTCCTGTCCCAGTGGATTATCTGCATATTGTGGTGCTCGTGATGAAGAAAGTTAAGCACAGCACACAGCGTTACACAAGAATAAATATCTATATAATGTCGACAACGTCTGAGAGAGAGAGAGATGGATGGATGGAGAAATCATCTTTGTCTCTTTGGGGATATGTGGATATGCCGTATGTATCCAATGTGCATGCTTACATTTTATTGTATAAAATTAGCAGCCGATGAGCTTAAGAGGCCGAAAATGTTAAATACACAGAATATTATTATACATTTTTTTTTTTACTCAAACAGTTCAAGACTTTGGAAACATGTAATGAGACGTTTTAACATGATTAACACATTAATAATTAAGTAAACCGCGTAGAAAAAGGTGTGACAAAAACAAAAAAAAGCTAAAATTCATCAGAGTAACTTTACTTTTTTAAGCTGTGACATTTTCCCCTTAAAATTCTTCTTATTCTACCAGTGTTGCTTTTTATGTTATACAGTTTACCCAGAATGCATTACTGTACTGTACGTGGGGTGTTTGTTACTGATGTTATCCATTTTGACATCTTTGGCTAAAAAATAACGCTACTAATGCTAACAGAAATATGCTAATGCTAATAACAGTAATAAATAAAAATATTATTAAAATAAAAAAGAAGAAAAATACAAATAATTAGCATCTCCTGACATATTTGGCTTCATTAGAATTTAAAATAAAACTCCAGTGTTTCTGTAGATGGAATATTGGCGGTTACCTCAGAGCTTAACGGATTGCGATGGTTTAATGTATAAAAACAACAAGTAAAACAACAACACCTCGATCCACTTTTGTTTTCTTTTGTAGCACAAGCATGCACACTGTGTGAAAACAAACCGTTTTAACTTTAATCCCAAAAGCTGCATCAGGCTTGAGGTGGTTACACCCAGATGTTAGCCAGACACTGAGATGTTAACTTTGTGCTAAATGTAAGCCGATGCTAGCATGGCACAGACTTTGGGTTTGGTTTATGGGATGACTTCCCTCCGTCTGAGTATAGAAACTATTGTGAAGTATAGAAACTTTGACTATAATAGCATCAGTGTATGTTCATATCTCTGAGACTTGACGTACTGATGTCATAGCGATGTGCAGGTAGTTGGCAACACGTACTGAGTTCTGACTTGGATTTGGCTTTTTGAGTACACGCTTTCCGTACGCGGCCACACCAGCTGTCCGAACGCTGCAGTAATGGATTCAAAGACCCAACTCACCTAAATCAACTTCGCCTGGGATTACAGAAACACCCACAAACATTTGATAGATGAGCTGTCCAAAGTTGTCCGTTGTTTCCCGAAAAGTTCATTCATCGACAGCAGACTTGTGTGAAAGCGGCAGAAGGAGGGAATGCAGTATTCAGGAGATTTCAATGAGGAACAGAGAGCGGGGAGAGAATCATTTGGCATTTCTAAAGGGACCGAAAGCGAGTGGACATTTATTCACACTGACATAAAAGCGCCAATGTTTCTTACCGAGTCAGTGGCAGCGTATAAACATCGGCTTATCGCGAGAGAAATGATTAATGTACGTTAAGTAACCAAATTCGGGAGGTCTGCAGAGAAAACCCGGTCTCGACAAATTGAATTTGGCTTTCCAACGTGCTGAAAATCAACCACTACAACAGCGGAGTGCTGTGCTTTTCCCACATCCCCTGACATTACACAGTCTGTTCCAAAGAGAAAGCGCTCTCTTTGTTTTACCGTGACTGTTCTACAGCCACCGAGGGGCTCCGAGTAACAACAACACGTTTGAATCTCGCAAACATGCCTGACTCTACTCTTTAGCAGCAATTGTCTTTTTGCATTGCACGCCATAATGAACGCTAAGAGCTAAGAGCCGTGTCACAGCCGCTCAATGCACGGCAAATGGAACGACTGGAAGCCGTGGCGAAACGCCGAGCGATCATTACATCAATCCAAATCTGCTGCAAGACAGATTGTTGGTGTCAGCTATCGAAATGTGTCAGGGAACACTTCAGCTCTGGGAACCCTGCAGGGGAGGGAAAATCTATTTATTTGCCTCGTTCCCATGGGTGACGCTGAGTTACCTCCAGTAGAGTTGCTGGTGTAGCGATGCAGGAAAAACCCAGCGCACCCATGCACCTTGGATGAGTCCCGTATCTTTCCCTCCCGTGGGTTAAATGTCAAAAGAGTTTTGGTGTGTTTTTTTTTACCGCAGCGAGTCTGTGATGGTTTCCTTTTGTCGTGCCTCTTCCCGAATAGGAGAGGAGATAACTTACATTAGCTCCTTTGATAATACAGGATATTCACCTTCTTGCGTGCCTTTGCATCAACCGTTCATGTATGATTTTTATCACACAGGACTTCAAAGCCCCGGGAAGCAAAAGACATTACGTCCCGCTCTCAATTATGCCATGGCTACGAGAGACGTGCGATACGTGCGCTCGGAACATATTGACACACTTCGTGCACGCGCTCCTCTTTTATTCGTTGAGAAATATAACCCATCGAGTTTCCACCGGCTCTCAGTTTCAGAGAGATTTGCGTTAAACGGTAGGGGTTCACTGCAATGTTTAGAGGAAATAGAAGAAGAGCTGAATTTATGTCGACACAAAATAATCGTCTGCTTATCCCGTGAGAATCCTGCAGGTCAGTATTGGAATAGAAAGCAGATATCAAGCCTTGGTGATAGATGAAAGCCTGGAGGGATTTATGGCGGTTCTGTACGATCGTGTGGACAGGCTGCATCTCAGGTTACGATGTCCACCGCGCCGTGCCGTCCAGATTCAATCGTCTTACGCTGGAAACTCTCATACCCTTAAAATAGGAAATTATTATGTGGAGCTGACACACGGGAGAGATTACATCTCTCAGCTGGCCTGGGAACGCCGTGGGGATTCCCCAGGGAAGGCTAGAGGAAGTAGCTGTGGAAATGGATCGTTTGGGCCGTTCTATAGGCGCTGTTGGCACCGTGATCTCATCAGGGTTAGGACGGTTAGAAAAAGGACGGATGGATGGAAAGGCATGGATTGATGGAGGGATGGATGGATGAATGGATGTAGGCATGGATTGATGGAGGGATGGATGGATGAATGGATGTAGGCATGGATAGATGGAGGGATGGATGGATAAATGGATGTAGGCATGGATAGATGGAGGGATGGATGGATGAATGGATGTATGCATGGATTGATGGAGGGATGTATGGATGAATGGATGTAGGCATGGATAGATGGAGGGATGGATGGATGAATGGATGTATGCATGGATTGATGGAGGGATGGATGGATGAATGGATGTAGGCATGGATAGATGGAGGGATGGGTGGATGAATGGATGTATGCATGGATTGATGGAGGGATGGATGGATGAATGGATGTAGGCATGGATAGATGGAGGGATGGATGGATGAATGGATGTAGGCATGGATAGATGGAGGGATGGATGGATGAATGGATGTAGGCATGGATAGATGAGGGATGGATGGATGAATGGATGTATGCATGGATTGATGGAGGGATGGTTGGATGAATGGATGGATGGATGGATGGATGATGATGATGATGACAGATAGATTCTAGGACAAATTAAGGTGTTGCCTAACAGAAGCTCGATTCATCATTTCCTTATTATTTATTTATTTGTAATGTGACTCAAACTGTGTTTAGCTCGTGGTTGTTTTGGTACAAATAATAATAATAATAAAAAAATAAATAAATCATGCAATAATAGAATCTGATGCTAGGCTGTCAACAGTGTCTGGAAAAACAAGTTGCACACGCCACAGGAAATGTGAGCGTAACCCCGTTTCCAAGGGAGACTTGGCTGTGATAGCTATATTATAATTAGCTGCAGATAAAAATAATAGCCAAGAGCTGAATGAGTGATGGGACAAAAAACAAGAGAGGGAAAAGATGGAAGGATGCAGCGACCCAAAAAAAGCCAAATCACACACGCCGTTACATCATCCTGATGAAAATCGGCACGCTCGTGTCAAACATGAAAGCACGGGGATCTATGAGTTTAGTGTATATATATTTATACATATATAAATTTGTATGGGTGTGTGTGTATTGTATGAACGCTGAAAGAAAAGGTCAGACAAACAGCAGGTGATTATCATCCCTTCATCCTTATTTAACTTTCACACTTCCTCTTGTCTGTCATAGCAAGACAGATTTACTCCATACTGTGAATCCCCCACGATAACAATGTGTATCTGGACCGCCGCCAATTAGGCAAACGTACACACAGCCGTATGAGCTCATAATTCTGGAAGTCAAACACACACACACACACATATAAAAACAGGGAAATGTATATTCCGCATAACGTACACACAGGGGTTAGAGTGATGTATTGGGTGATTCCGTCCTTTTATTAAAAATCCAATACTGGCCAGTCAATATCATCCATCTCTAGTACAGTGGCAGTCTGTACAGCTCCACATGAAACATCCTTCTTCTGGCCTAAAGGGAATACAAAGAAACAGTGCGTGCTAAAATATAATCATGGAGGGCCAGAGCACATTATCTTGGCGTGTTTTAATCATACGTATAGATTTCACCGCCCGCGTGTTATCATTTAATCGGCACGTTTAACTGCAACGACTGCATTCCCCAGGGACAAAACAGGAAGTAAGTGCTTCGTTAATAAATTCAAAATAACTCAGCATCGAGGATTACGCTTGCGCCGCATCACAGCGAATGACCGAGACAGAGGTGCCGTGATTAAATAACGTGAGACTAATCCTAATGCAGTTTTCCATTCTGCATAATCCACTAAAGGATCCACGCTATCGTGCAATTTGGCAATAATCGTTAGCTCCGATGAGACAAAATCCACAACCACGGCCCAACGAGTGGACACATTCGCTCGACCTTGACATTATACGACGTGAAAAAGTTGTCGTTTATCAAAAAATGACAAATTAACGAGACGGCCGGGAAATAATCTCTAATCTCAGACGTCCACCGAGAAAATAAATCCACAATCAGGTGCCGCGTGGACAGGAAGCTGTTTTTGTGTGAGACGCTGATGCTATCATGAAGTTCTAAAGGACTTTGATGTCAATCTCCCAGAAACACGTTGGGATTAGACGGAGAACGCTGATTACATACGCCAAGAACACGCTCTCCTCGTAGGGGGACTCAGGCACCACCCCGACGTACGCGCCTCTCTCCCGTTGACGGTAAAGTATCCTCTCTGCCCTGGATAAAAGAGTGTGTGATATTTAGGGTAATCACACAGCGAGCGTCTGAGTGCCGGAGGGCCTGCCGACCTTGGGCAGTGAGCTGTGGAAACACGGCACCGCTGATGACTATTGAACCTAATCGAGGCAGAGGGAGGCGGTCTTTGGGGGGCCGTGCGGCCAGCTGCTGCCGAATAACACACAAAGAGGATACACAGCAATAAAGACACACAGAGGCGCTTTATCCACAACCTGTCATGGGCCGATCTTTAACTACCACCCTCAGGTACCATATGTGCGGCGTGAGCAGCGAAGGGAAACGCAGACTTTTCCAAATTGCCTTTCTGACAACAAACCTTCAAAACAAACTGGTAAAGTGATGCGCTCTGTTTTTTTTTTTGATTTTTTTTTTGGTTTTTCTTTCTGCTTCCAAAGTTACCAACTGTCCACCACATGCTGAATTGAATATTTTGGACTGTCATACCAATCTTTGTGTTACTTATATGTAGAAGTCCAGATCAATACGTCCTTGCAGGGCAGATAAAATGGGAGTCTGAGTAGAGAAATGCTCTTTGCTCTCTGAAAGCTCGGAGAAGCCCAGAAAGGTAATTGGTTGACTCACTGGGAATGTAACAGAATAAAACGAGAGGATGGAGGGATGGATGG
>OMNV01006299.1:1310-14230 GCA_900303265.1 Brotula barbata
GGTTGGACGGAGGTCAGACCTTTTGGCCTTCCCGTCAAAACAGATACTGGGAGTTTTTCTATCGGAAACGTTTCTCGCCTCCTGCTGATAAAGTGTAAGCGTGAACGCACCGGCCGACACATCAGCTTGTGTTGACTGGAGCAGAGCTGATACACAGAGCGAGCCGGCGTTACACACAGTGTGAGACGATCCCCACTTCAAACTCCTTCATCAGAGGCCAATAGAATATTCACATTTCCCATATGTATTCAGTATATAAACGTGTGTATATATGTACTCTGTGTTCAAATCTGTGAAGTAACAACCGGGCCGGGAGGATACGGGAAACAGGCTTTGCTGCAATACTTAAGGAGGAGCAGGGTTGAGAACCACTGACAGGCAAACGGGGGCTACGGTGACTTCTGCAACTTTTGCATTTTCACATCCCTCCCTGCCCTCATGATCTCCGTGTGACTGTATTTGGACATTATTAACCCATTAAATGCTGATAAATTGGTTCTTGGAGTCCACGTGAGGTCAGATAGTTCAGGCTTACTTAATAGATTTCATATAAATTCAATGAGCTCTCTCATTAGTTGCTGTAATGAGGTTCTTTCCGCTTACGAGTCACAACCACAAACGTCCGCTGGGAGAAGTTAAAAGGAAAATCATAAATTGCGCCCAACAAAATGAGAACTCAACGATACCTTGTCTGTTTTTCTGTCCAGCGGGCAGCCCTGCTGTCTTCGTGACAGGGAGCTAAATAGATTCCTGTCTGATTAGCTCATCAGCTGCAGATGAGACAATTAGACACACCTTTGTCCAATTGTCACCTAAGCTGCAGCACCATGTGCCACGATGTCCCAAACACTCAAACAAACACCCAAAAACAATCCTACTGCCATTTAACCATAATATTGGCGTATACTGTGTAGAAAAGTGATTGATGGGTTAAAAAGATCCTAAAATCCTTGCATTTAAACTTTTTCCGACAATGTTTTGTTATTTTGTATTGACCTATTTCATGCTTTATAATGAATTCTACACCCATCACAGAACCAGGACAATTAGGTTGAATGTAAAGCTGCACATTCTTAAATTCCTTTTTTTTCCACAGAAGGCATCCTGATACTTTGGATGTCTCTGTAAACTGGGCTTCAGACTAAAACTTTATGGAGATGGTTCCTACCTGCTGCAGACCCTCAGAGAAAATGCAATGCCCCAGAAGCAGTTAGGTTTGGGCAGCTCCTGCCAAGTGATTGTCTGCACAGCAGGGGGGCATCGCATGGTTTAATGGCCACTAAACGCATCCTCAGCCTTTGTAATTTGAGATAATGGCTTTGACATTTCAATGTCAGGCCCACTGCGAACCACATCGAGCAGCCCTCTTGAAAAGCAGAGGAAAAAGTTGTAACGGCAATGCTGTGCTGAATCAATAATCTCACATCCCATTACTCCATCTTTTTCTGGGCAGGAGGAGGAGGAGGAGGAGGAGGAAGAGGAGGAAAGGGGGCATTAGGTGTTTATATGCATGTCTGGTTCGAGTGCATCTGCTTTCAAATGGATGTCACTGAGGTGTAGGAAGTGATGGCGGTGAGGCAGGCTGATGAAGAACACCGGGCCGGAAGCACGAGGAGCACGCCCACTTCACCTCGGGTTTCCGGCCATCATCAGCAGTCGAACGACACACACAAAAAGTGGTGCAAGAAAGTTCAATTTGTTTACAAAGAAATGCATAAAATTGCAAATCCCCGCTGTGCCTTCAGAGCAGCTGGAATAAACAACAATGGAGACATTTAGAAACAGCTGATGTGTTTACTCTTCCCTTCCCCCGTGGTGAGATACAACTTGGGCTTTCGTCTTATAAATTGCCGGCAGAGTCAGGCACATCACTTCGCCTGCATTAGAAAGTAACGCCCCATGACAGGCTGTAATTACCCACTCGCAGACACACTCCGCTGTAAAGAAAGACAGAGAGGGAGTGTGTGCGGATGTATCTACGCTCGTATCTGTTGTTTACGTGTGTCCGGGTTTGTGCACCGCAGCCTCTGACTCAGCACTTCCACACACGGCGGCTCGCTCTCTTATTACTTAATCCAGTTTAGAAGATGAATCCGGCCGGTAACCTAATATTCTCATAAATGATTCCCGTCATACACACGAATCCCTGACCTTCGCTGCAACTGCATTCGCAAGAGAGGGAAATGGGAGGAAGACTCACGCGATATTCACACTCTACCAAATAGCGACGTGGGTTGCTCGCTTTGTTGCGTGATGGTTTGCTATTTGCCTAAGCGCGGCGAGCAGCACGGAGATGGGTCATTCTGGTTCAAGCCGCTTTCATCCCCTGCTCTTTCCGTTGCGTGTGGATGAAAGTTAACATGAAACATTGCTTCTAATGTCAGCTTTCATCTTTCCAGGGTCTCCCAAAAGTTTATTCAGTGCTTAATGGCACCCTTCAGGCAGGAGGCAGGATGCAGTACAAACCCATCAACTGTGAGCGATGCGGAGAATACGCTCAGGCAAGAGCAGGGATCGAGGTGAAAGCCCGGCCATCAAAATCCCGAGATGAACTGTCGCTTATTTTTTTTGACTTTGCCAGAGAATCTCCTGTCCGTTCATTCATATTTAATCCGTCTTGATCCAACATTTCTCTTCAAATCAGACAACAGGGTGTACTCGGTTTATTATTATCAAGTTTATTTGTAATTATCAGACAAAATCCAAGGCATCGTCCCAAGTAACGAGACAGGCAAACAGCTAGGCACGTGGAAAAAATAATTCTCAACAATGCACCCCTGTTCTCAACGTCACCGTTCACCTGTGGAGGCGTCCAATTGACAGCCTGAGGATGCGAGGGAAAGACAGTAAATGAAGAGGAAATGATTGTCAAACCGTTTTGTTTTTTTATATTCTCAGTGCAGCAGAAAGTGTCTGTAGTTATATGAATTGCAGATGTTTTTGAGTAAATGTATCTTTGCCCTTTGTGCTCATTTTTTAGAAAGGTGCTCTGTGTAAGGCTAAGGGGCGTATACAATTTCAATATGGAGGCCGCAGTACTATCGTATGTCCACCAGGGGGCACTGCAAGGGACGATACATAATTTGTGTTTGGCACAGTAAGAAGGACGAGGAGAGATTTTGCTCAACACTGGAAACCAAGGTGGCAACAGTTTACAGTTTACATATTTTATCAAGTTGGAAGGAACAATCGCAGCTCCAAAGGTGTCCTACAACAAATTCCTCTACGCTGGATCAGCTTCTTAACCTGACAAATGTTCACATTACTGCAACCAGCACGTGGCAGCCATCGTGCATAGGTGGGTGTGCATAATGTGGCTGACCGGAGAAGCTAAGTACTGTACATGTGAAGAATAGGCGATTCAAGGGTTTATGTACAAATGTAAAAAAAATGGATCCAAAATGATCACTAGTCAATCTTCGGGAGATTTTAAGGCACTGTATAAAATAGTGTCAGTCTTAAAAATAATTTGCAAAAATTCAAAATGTGACTAATAATGCAACATGTCGTCATTTTCAGCTTGCTCTACGTAAAGCATCGGTAAAGAAGAGAAGCCTAAAAGTGTATATAACACATAAAGTATGAGAATGTGTTTGAAACACAAATAAAAAAAAAAAACTTTTCGCTTTTCAGTGCCTCACTGGGGGAACAACACAATATTTGTTGAAAAAAAAAGAGAAAACAATAATTTTAAAATACAAAAACAAACTTTCCCCTTTACAGACCGAAGGCCAAATTTTAGATTGCTTTTACTCCCAAAAGGCCGGGGCAGGAATTCTCTTTTCCCTTTTATAGAAACACCACACACCCAGCAAACATTACGTTTTGAAACTGAATTTGACTTAACTCAATGTCCCTTACAAGCTTTATCATTATTTATGAGTGAACCAGTTTGATGCCCTGTCCAGTGTCCAGTACAGCAGGAGGGAACCAAGCTAACTTACACCTCCTGAAACAGCGCAGACAAACGCCACACAGCCAGAAAAGGTTGAGGCCACAGCACCAATTGGAGAGATGCACCATGGGATAGGTGGCCTTGGGAAAATGGGTCTTCCAGTGTTTGGCCACGTCAGTTCCGGTGGGCAGGTGGAGCGTGTAGTCGCTCCAGCGTTTGGACACGCCGTACATGGCTGTCATTATTCTTCCCTTTTCTGACCACTGGGTGTCGCTGTTTGGGTTGCAGTTAAACTCCACCCATTCCGAAGTGAAGTCTCCGAGGCATGGGGCGTCACCACCCTCCAAGTCGTCGCTGGTTGGGGAGAGCTCCGCCCCCTGGATGGCTACGTACATCCCATCGACCTTACGCACTTCTTTGACCCAGGGGATGGAGTTCTCGGTGTCCAGGGCCAGGATGAGACGGGAGCAGTGTCCGGCATTCTTCTCCTTCCACCACTCCAGCAACTGGGCCAGATGAAGACTCTCACCTCCTGCAGAAGAGGGCAACAAAAGGGAGACTCAACGTTCAACATGAATCTCATTTCTACGGGACACTGCCAATGGATGCAGTAGCTCTGTTTACATGATCCTGACAGCGTGGAGCACTGTCAAAATCCACTATAATCAACGGGTTTCGAGGGGCTGGACTGCTGCGTGTTGAAGAGGGCAGCACGAACTCATCGGGGAATTTGCGTCCAGGTGAAAATGACGAGAACGACAATGAAAACGATCCTGAGAAAACATCGGATGAAGCAATTCAATTCCGACACCGAAGGAGATGACTTCAGTGGTTTCAGTGCGCAGGAGGAGGAAGACAGTGACCGATGACTTTCTTGGTCGGCTACTGTTTTGTTACAAGCCGTGTTACAGGCACCGTCTTTCGTTAAAGCCTGTGTAAACTTCAATTGTTTCAATGTAGGCACCTGTGGCTTATAGACAGGTGCGGCTTATTTATGTTCAAAATAAATAATTTTTTAAAATTCAGTGGGTGCGGCTTATATTTAAGTGCGCTTTATAGTGCGGAAAGTACGGTAGTCATCACTTCAACACTCAACATGTCCCTCTGTCTGTATTCTTTGCAACCATCTATACATTTCATCATATGCATCTCTTCCTTCTCTCAAAAGTGTGTATTTTTCTCAAGTGTTCACTCGTGTCTGACAAGTTTCGCTGCCACTACAGCTTCGGCAGTAGTGGCAGTTAAATAAGGTATCAGGAAGTGCCGTAAATTGTCACAGAGGCTCTGATTGTGAGTAATTGTGAGATTTATGTGTTTGGATGTGCATTTAGAGCTCGAACAAACTAAGCCTGGACCACCTATTTTAGTCAGAATAAGCCTGTCTTGGTCAGAATAATGAATGTGTTTACATGAGCACATCTTGGTCTGACTAATGGTCTTTGTCAGAGTAATATCGGACCGTTGCTGTGCATGTAAACATAGCTAATGACTGTTGCAGTGATCAAACCTGTCAGGTTTCACTTGACAGACAGTCCGTCTTACTAGCGTCACACAGTGGTAAATGAGAAGAGATACGGCCAAGGTTTAGCCAATGCTGATTTATGTTCCACAACAGTTATAGGGCCATAACCAAAGGACCCCAACCACAAATTTACCAAATTGTCTTCCCACAAAATCATCATCATTATAATAAAGTGCTGTGTAATAATAGCTGAGGAGACATGAAACCGTTCGTTACCATGCATCTGATGTGATCAAAAGAGCTAAGAAATGATTGATTTTAAGGGTCACTCAAAATAGCACTGACAATGATGCACAATTTCTTCATAAGTGTAGCAAACTGGAAGTCGCCCTCGCCCGAGAGGAGGAGACCGTTCTGTTCTATCTGCATTCTTGAAAATAACGGCTGAAAATGTACAATGAACTTCCTGTTGCTCACGCAGGGAGGTGAAGTGCTTTTTTTCATTGTTTGCAGTGCCACACAGGGATACTGTGGCAAAGATTCTCAGAACAGAGGAGCTAGAACTGGCTTGGAGTTCGCCTGAGGTGCACGTTTCTATAGAAAGAACGCCTGTGCCGGAGCAAACCATCTGGGACATTCACTGAATCACCTCGAGTGCAAAATAAAATAAAAATAATAAGTACACTCAGCAATTGTAACCCTTTTGAAATAAAAAAAATATGGTCACCAGAAAAATGCAAATAGATTTTTGCCGTGAGCCTATGGACACAATGTCACTGTTGTGCTCGATTTTCCTTTTGATGTTTGTGTATTTCTTTTGGTGATGACAGAAACAGTGGCTGATTTCACCCTTCTCATGATGCCAAAAATAGTTTTCACTCGAGGCAACAGTGTGACAGAAGCCTTCAAAGGTTGACTTGATGTGCAAAAAAAAAAAAAAAAAACCCAAAGAAAAAGTTCAAATGTTTTGCCAAAAAAAAAAATTGTATCTTCTTCAACAAATGCTGATTGCAAAACGTGTTGTTATATCACTGATAAATGTTCTAACTGCTTTTTTTATTGTTGCAGCCCTAATTTTCACAAGAGTTAATTAATTAGTTCTGGCAGAATTTTTTAATCTGTCTGCATCATTTAATGGGAGCTTCAGCTGAATGGCGTAAATTTAAACGCAATCAATCCATGCAGCTTTGAATGAGTGAGTGAGTGACAGAGGACGATAAGAGACATTTAAAACCTTACCTGCCAGCGCCCAAGCACCAGTGCCACGGAGTGTGTGCCCACTGTAGAAAATCAGATAGGTGTCATGACGTGGCCCATCCACTGTACGAAGCTCGAGAAAGTTCCGAAGTTTGGTCTGCAGGGCCTCCAGGGTAATGCTGCTGGTGGAGTAGTCGCAGCCGAACGTTTGGATCATGTGGTGGGAGAAGAGACGCTGAATGCTGTTCAGCATGCCTGTGGAGCGCAGGTTCAGCTGCTGGACCTGCTCAGGGGGGAGCATGTTGGGCTGGCCGTCGGCACTGGACAGACAGAGGGGAAAGGCTCAGGAGTTTGTGTGTTTGCACTAATTCCAATGAAGATTCCAGATATGAGGCTTGTCAGAAGTAGGGAAAGCACAGATGAAAGCGAGAGAAGGGGATAGTTTGACACGTCGGATTTCTGTGGGCGGGGTAGCCGTGCGTGTTGCGTTGAGATGACATATTGGGAAAGAGCAGGGACAGCGAAAATGAGATTAGTCTGAGGGATGTAAAGGCAGTCAGAAATGAAAGGGAGGTGAGTAATTGGGGAAAAAAGGTGACGGGAAGACAACTGAGGAGGAAGACGAAAGCTGAAAAAACTGACAGAGGGCACAGCGATTGTGACACAGGCATGCTTGCACGTGGATGTCTGACAATGACAGGTGGCCAATAACAGCAAAGGTCGAGGCCTGGCAACCATTCGTTTTCTTTCCATTGCTGAACCTGATGTTGAACAGATTGTACTGTGAAATTTCACATCTGCATGACCCAGCCATCATCTGTCCTGCCCTGTGCTGCTCTCATCACCGTCAACCTAACCATGACAAGGACAGGTTAAGATTACTCTAATGTGGATGAGATAGGATTGATTTTCCCGTGTGTTCCCCGTTAGCAGACTGCCAGATAAGTGTCCATTATTTCTTGACAGCGGGTGTGTTGCTCAGCTGTGCCGTCTGATCAGGATTATTAACGTTGAGAAGTTACTCTCACCGTGCTCGTGAGGTTTTTATTTCCTTTTAGGTCCCTTTTGCAGACGTACAATTCTCTTCATAATTTGTGCAGAAACTCCACGACTCAGCATTTGGACGGCATAAAATCTGATTGCTATTCCTCCCTTGTTGACAATTTGCTTTAAATTCCAAACCTATAAAGATACAGTATGCTTGGTCACAAAATGACAAGCGGCACCCCAGCATGGCTTGGCAAGCTCACCAATCCTCTAAACCCATCTAATCTTTTTTGATCTTGTGGCGCCCAGGGGAGTGCAAGCTTGTAGTTTGAGATTCAGATGGCATCTTCCCTTGTTGCGCTCCCTCTTTCATCCTTAAAAAAATCCTGTCCTTTTCTCCACCCTTCCCTCTTTTACGATCCATCCCTTCCCCTTGCTGACGGTCCCACATTTTACACCCTTGCTCCTGTCTGTGATTTCTTCTCATCCTCTGGTTTTGCACCACGTTCCTCCCCTCCTCACCCCTATCTCTCTCATCTCCCCATGGGGCTCTTGTCATTGCAAAAACATGATCTGCAGCCATCAAACAGCAGATTATACACTGCTGCATTCTCATCATGCGCTCAGGACTCCCTATGGACAACGAGCGAACAGCTTTGCATACAGAGCACCCACAGCTCCAACAGGACATGGGCCTGCATCCAAAATTACATGAACTGTTAAGCGCTAGTAAGGCTGGCATTCCCTCCAGATGCTGAAGCTCGCCGTCAGCCTAGAGATTCAGTATGCAGAGACCGGTTGAAGATGTTTACCAGCCAAACACGTCTGATTTATGGGAACACAAAAAATAATCCAGGGGCACTCTAAGATGAGAGTACTGAGTACATTTGCCTGCACATTTTAGTCTGATACTCGAGCTAGTTGTGAGCAGTGGTAAATGAATTTGCAATCTTCCAATTCCAATCTCATATTTTGGAATACTTGCTGGTGTACCTTGTGTTGTCTAGGGTGGATGATGAGGACAGAATGCAGTAAACAAATGAGTCCGCATCATTTACACTAACAAGACTATTCCATAAACGTTGGGCCAGCTGAGAGGACTCAGTGAGTCGGCAGCAAGTAATGGCCAACGGCTCCAGCTGAACAATTTAGTATGAGGATGAAGGAGCAGTGGAATGATCCCTTAAGGGCCCAAACATTAGCAGCATGTTCGTGTCTAGTTATCGGCCCGTTTGTGTCGTCGGTTTTGTGTTAAGTGAGTAGGGACTGATTGTGCAAAGTATTTCTTGTCATTCTTTAATGTCAAACCTGTCTCTGTAAAACAAAGTCATACAAGAATGCCCTCTTAAAGGTTATTCAAAAAAGACACATGCAGTTTTATTTGTCTGTCTTCCAATCCAGTACCTGCAGTAAGCTGTGGGTATGACCAGGGCGTAGCCGACACAGGTTCCACCAAGGCAGCTGCCCAGTTCGTGGAACAGGCTGTGAGCCAAAGACTCCATGGGCAGGACCACCAGCAGCGCACTGAGAAAGAGACCGCTGGAGGGCTGCGAGGGTGAAAAACTCATCAGGATCACTTTCATAACGCAGGGGGAAACACGACATGACATTACGAGATGCCGTGTGAACGTACACTAAACAAGTGACAGAAATCAAAGCCTTACGCACAACTGAATTCTTGTCTGTGATGTTTAGGGATACAAGTGAGTGTCCTTAAAAAGTTGCTTTGATTGCTTTGCACAGCACCTGAATATTAATCCTTCCCACCATTCATTTTGGTTGCAAATCGATATTTTTAGAATACATTGAACTTCCTGCAGTGGTGCCAGACATGAAACTGTGCTGCACTCATTCATTCAACTTTTATGAAGTTGTCTGGGGATGAAATGAGAGGCTTGACATAATGAAATTTATAGTTCCTTTGTTATGATTTTGGACAGGAATGTGTATGTAGGAAATACTTTAAATGGAAATAAATATAACACCATGGCTTCAAATAATACCACAGATTTAAATCAGTCAAAAATAAAAGAATTTGAGTGGCTCACTGGTCTAAGCGCCTACCATGTAATGCAGCAGCACAAGTTCTATTCCAGTCTGTGCCTTTTGCTCTATGTCATCTCCTCTCTCTCTCTGCCCTGTCCTTCCTGTCTGTCTCTCTACTGTAACTATCACAATATAGTAGAAAATGCCTTAAAAAATAGAAGAATATTAGTGCCATTTTTGTAGCTTTGATTGCATGTGTTGTTGTTATTTCCACCAATTTGCATTTCAGTATCACCAACTAATAAAACATCCGGCGATGTATCAAAAGCCACACACCAAGACTGTCTACTGCAAGCGCTGACAACTTTGATTTTCTCTGGCAAAATTGACATCAACCATGTGCAGCAAATCTCAAATTAGGACTTGGGGCCCATGAGGCGCTTACAAGGTAAACGTCTAATAAGGCTAAATAAGTTATTGCTGCTCTTTATGCAAGTAGATAGGGATATTAAAGTGGTAATTAAATTGGTTACGCTTGAAAGCTGCAGTGCCTCAGCCTAGGGAGCAGCGACTAACTACACACTGCCACTTGCTGCAGAGTTTGTGACCTGGGTGCATGATGTGTTTACGTGAGACCTTGTCATGAAACTCAGAGTGTGAATCTGAGGAAAGCAATGCAACAGAGCTGTAGCTTTATGTTATGATAAAATTCTATAGCACTCTAAGGACTGTGACCACAGAAAGAGGTTTTACTGTATGTATGATGCACAGTCATACATAAAGTACCACAAAATTATACATGAGGAATGTACGGGTATCTCATTGTAGTGGTAATTTTACAGCTATACATAATTATGACAGTAATGGTTATCATTATTGGTCATGTAAAAGTGACGTTTTGTCAGCTGGTCTCTCACCTGCCAGGATACAGCCCCCAGTATGACTGTGGAAACCACACTAAAGAACACGAGGCGTTCTGAAATGAGGCAGAAGTGTCGGATGCCCCTGGAGGCCATGACTCGATCCAGACTGCGGTTTCCAGATCGCTGGGACCACCAGGCCTTCTGACTCTCACTCAACTTGGTGTGGAAGCCCCACAATGTGATCAACAGGATTATGTGGCAAATGGACCAGAAAAGCCCAAACACGCAGAAACCTGGGATCACCAGGTACCACAGCTCCAAGTGGCCCAGCTATTAAAACAAAGAAGTGTCATTAAATACAGGTTTTATATGTGTGCAGTCAAAAAACAATTTATAAACAGCTTCAAATATTATTCTGATTTGCCTCATTCCTCAAAGAGAGCTATGTTGAAATTTAATGACTCAGGTAGTGAAAATGTCAATTTTTCTTAAAACACAATTTTCATAAAATTGCTGAGTGTACCTTTAAGGCAGCCAGGACAAAGAAGGCAAGCTCAGCCAGAGTCAGAGGCACCAGGGACAGCCTCCTCCACGCATTTCCCAGCGAGAGCACTGGGAGCCAGCGCTCACTGGGTCCCAGCCCGCTGAAATACACATCCAGCAGGGGCTCGCACAGCAGCCGGCCCAAGTAGCAGCCAAGGGCATAAGGGTTGGCTGTGATGTCCAGGGCCTGGAAAAAGACTAGAGAGGTAACCAAGGCAAAACCAACCAGGTTGGGCAAAGCAAGGAGAGATTTCATCCTCAAGTCCACGATGAGAGCCCCCAGAGCCACTACCAAGCCTATTATGGCCGCTGACTTGTGCAGAAGCATGGTGGTGCTGGCAATGCCGAATCCCAGGAGCTCCAGCAGTTCGACAGAGGTGAGCAACATGGGTTTGTATCTCACAGCGCTACATATTCGCTCAGTCAGAGCCCATACAGTCCTCATGATCACACTGGCGAGAAGAAGATAATTGGTGACCAGCTCCTTCACATTTGCATCCAAAGCTGGGCTGTTGAGGAAGCACAGAAGGCCGAGCAGAAAGCCAAACCACAGATGGAACAAGCTTAAGCTGGCTTTCTCCATCGCAAAGTAGTAATGGAGGATGCTGGCTATTCCTAAGACGAAGAGGCCCAGGATGAAGATGACAAGAATCATGGGTTCCTCTGTCACCTCCCAGCGCAAGTACATACCAACGCACACCGCTACAAGGAGGTTGATGCTGGACAGATAACCCAGGCAACGGACAGACGTAAATACGTCCACCTCTTTGGGTTCATCCATCAGCTCCTCTTCCTCTTCCACCTGTGCCATGGCTGAATGGTAATCAACTGACCAAAAGGAAGCCCCTTTGAATTAATTCATTGTTGTCTCACTCTCTGAATCTGCAGACACTTGCAAAATCAGAACTTCGCCTCTTGTTGACATTCGGCAAAACCAGCCCCTGTGAAACATTAAAAGGCACAACTTACTATTTAAACGTAAAACAAACAGTATCGAGTTAGCTCTCTTGACTGTTTCCTCATTCACAGCTCCCGAGCGTTGTAAAGAACAGTTTAACAGGTATAAACAATGACATGGGAAGCATGTTCGAGAATGATTACACCTCGTAAGCGCACTATTAACTGACTTTTAGATGTATGGCTATGAAATACTACAGATAAATTTAAGTAAAATGTTGTTTCAACCAAGTAAACAAACATTGATTACCGCCCTGCTGTCAACTACTGACTATGTGGCAGTGCAGCAGCTAGGCTAATTTAGTTAGCTTCTCTGATAACTTCACGGATTATGATATTATTTCTCAATATTGTCAACTTAATCGGTAAAACAATAGGTGGCTGCCGTTGCATGAAGTCCAAAACAAGCCATAAAACTATAAAGTTTTTAACGGAGGAAAATACGACTTACATATTTTTAGATGACAGCTACTATGCTTCCGGATTCTAAACTACGGCGTCCCAGAAGTGTCAAAATTGCCAAAACCATTTTCTTTCGTGTGGAAATGTCATAAGTCCGCATTTTGTTATACCTTATCTCATTTTTTAATTATTTGGGTAAATATATTTGTTATTACTATGCGTATTTGCTAACAAAATCGTGTTGGATATTCTCCAACTTATTCCTTTTTACTTTTTTTAGTTGTATTTCATGTCAATCGATCATTGATGAAGGTAGAGTTCATCAAAAATATATTTCAGGTTGCATAAACATGCACTAATGGAAAAAAGCACCAAAATCAGACCTAAAGTAATCATATTTGTGATTTATATTACATTTATTATTTGTACTATAGTCATTGTTACTGTTGGTGTTTTGTCATCAGCTACTGGATGACTTGAATCTCCTTCGGGATAATAAAGTATCTATCTTTCTATCTGAGTTCTGTATTGTGATCTTTATGGTGCAAAATGAATCCACTGGGCTGTAGGATAAGAAGTCTGTTTGCTGCATTAATGGGGAGAAACTTGTTAAGAGTCCCCCCCCCCC
>OMNV01006299.1:14250-26516 GCA_900303265.1 Brotula barbata
GCCCCCCCCCCCCGCCTTTTTTTTAACTGATGTAACAAGATAAATGTGAGGATCAGGGGAACTTCAAGATGCATAACTTAATACCCTGAGGGTATAAAGCAACCCAATGCGTGCTTGTTGTTTTTTATGCCTGTGTTTTTCTGTGCACATTTCTATCTGAGCATGGTACTTTGATCAGATGTTGACACAAGGCACAACAGGGACTATACTGTGTTCTAGTCCCCTTTGCTGCATACATAGTGTATTGCACTGTGTTTGGAGTGTGTTTATACAGGCAGGGTGGAAGATGTAAATCATCTTAGGCTTAAATTTGGTATTTTTCCTAATATGAGCATCTTTAAAAATTAATTTACCATATAAAGCAAACTGAAATCAATTGTGAATTGACAGTACGCGCTGCATAATGCTGAATATTTCCCCACTGTGTAAAGGTGGTAATTTCTTTTCATGAAAAAAGATTTTCCCGCTGGCTTTATACCTGTTAGTGATTAATTACATTGCACAGAAAATGGGCTGGAAATATGCCAGTATGAGAGCAGTGCAATTTGCATGGTGTTGTTTTGGTGTCAAACATTTGCATTTTTGCTTTTGCATATGCTAACCATGTCATAGCGTCAGTGCATTCTTTGATATTTTTACCGCTTATCACTTAGGTGGATGCTCATACCAAACAAATGGAATCTCCATAAACTATTAACCTTAAACAAACTACAGACCCATCACATTTTATTAAAATTTGTGATTTCAGCATTATGATAGCATAATGTATGCCAGGTACAACTTATTTGTTCTTTATAATTTTGAACCTTGTGAACAAGGATACAAAGTTTCCTCTTGGAAGAGGATTTTCTGGTTCAGGTATGGCAGTCGGTAGGCGTCTTTTACAACAAAACAAAACCAGAGGGACTCGTTGATCCAGATTTCACGTCTCTATGCGTCAGTGTTAGACCAAGACAAAGCTTTTTTTCATACAAGCAGTACACTTAAGGGTTCCGGTGAGGCTCACCAAAATGCCATCTGAATTAAAAACCAAAGTCCTTTCATTCTACTTGGCCGGGCACTCTTTGTATATGAGAGAACTAGATAACTAATGCAATGAAGGAGTTGCTCTTATTTAATTAAAGTCTTAGTATTGCTTCCATGCTTAATTAAGAAATCCGGTGATCAAATAATTCCCCTTAACTGGTGTGTGTGTGTGTGTGCATATGGGATCGTGGTTGGGGTAAACGCAACTTATTCAGAGCTCATGAATAGTGCAGCAATCGTATTGCCTCATTATTCCTTGGAGGCAGATACACATTCAGAGGGAGAGAGGGAGAGAGAGAGAGAGATTTAGAATGAAGGAGATGGTTAGATGAGGACATGAGTGGGAGAGAGAGAGAAAGGGGATATGCAGGACTAAAGGAGACAGATTTATCTGAATTATGCAGAGGGTACCTTCATTCTAATGTCAGACACACCTCCACACCGCCTGCATGTGCATCACTGACGCACACACATACACATACACACACACACACAGACGCACATCAACATCTCTGGCAAAACAACCACTCCAAGACAGAAACCACCAAATAAAAGCCAAATCAGAGGGATGAGCCTGAGTGGTTCCACCATGAGTGCCTTGCATTAATGTACCTTTCGACAACCTAAGAGAAGAGTTAGGTTTAAGAATAACACCTTCAGCTGGTTACATAAAAGCCCTGAGCCCACACAGGGAACCTTATTTTGGAAGATTAGACCTCTTTTTGGGACTGTGTGGGACTGCTCGACTGACAACTTACACTCTCTTGACAGGTTTTGTTTTATGCTTTTTCAATAGGCCTTTACTCAGGACTGTGTGGGAGTCATTAGACTCCTTGTCAGGGCTGTGTGGGCAAGCTAAACTGACATCTCCCTGACTATCGCAATAAGTTTTTTTTGTTATAATTCACAGTTATAAAAATTATTTCCTTCATTGGTTTTATTCAGTCAGTATAATTTAGTGAGTCCCAACATAGCACCATCCAACTGAAAAAGTGCCTGATCAGCCAACTAAAAACACCCCACGTGATTCCTAGCACGGTGTCTTAAAAATACAAGACGATAAACACACAAATCATAATACAGTCGAAGTCCCAAATATATGATGATCCAAAATAATCTTAAATAACTTTGAAAATGTTCTTAAACCCCAGAGCCAATGTAATTAAGTCTGTGATGTATGGGGTTAAAGAGAGTTAAGTTCACAAAATGTCTGTGGCATTTCAAGATAGACTGACTTTGGCTTTAATTAAATTCCTAATTCCACACTTGATGCTAACTGGCTTTTGATTAGTGTGTTACTGTGCAGTTGTCCCCTAATCCAAAGCACAATGACGACGGAGGAGCATTTCACAGGTTACAGTTAAGACAATGAGGATGTCATTCAGGAAATAAAACAATAATCTGACAACTGTTTACAGAGCCAACGGGCTCTGGGGGTCCGGTGTATTTGTAACCTCGTCTCCAATCACTGCTGGGGGAGTTTGGAGCTCTGAAATTGGCCACAGCTCCTGGAAATCTGCACTGATGAACTCAAAGATCAATATGCAAATGAACCATAGAGCAATAATCCACTCCAAAGTAAATGCATTTCTTTCCACAGTAGGCCCACGTGAACCCACGAAGCATTCAAATGTGTCATAATTAATTTTACATGAATAAAAGATGAGCAGGAGCATCCTTAAATAGGTCATATAGACTCCACTGCACTGCACTGGATGTTTGGCAAGTGCATCGCTTCGCCTCTTTTGCCAGTCAGGTGATGGCGTCTGTATTGACCTCCTCTTTCGTATGCTCAAACTGTTCAAGACACGTGGGGGCCCACGCTGCCAGGAGAGGTCTGTTCAATCAGAGTTTCATCTTCAGAGAAATCAATGTGATGGAGCCGCACACCCAAAGTGGATGTTAGGAGAGGCAGACAGCATCAGAAGCCTAAATCAGAAGCCATTGATGCTTAGTATATCCATCAAGGCTGGAATGAATTTCGGAAAAAAAGCCTGCGACTTGAGTTACGGGGAAAGAAATGGGCAGAGGTTGACTGGGGGGAGACTGAAAGAATCCAGGAGTATAAGCTGATAAGGCCACTATACTTGTGGCTTTAGAAACTTTAATAGATTCAAAGATAAAGTCATAACGGCACGGTTTCAAAGACACAGTATGACGAAGATTACGGATGAGGAGAGTGGGGATAAAACATAAAAAATGAGAATATAACAGTAATGTTCCTTCCTCTCACTGTGACTTTTTTTTTTTTTTTTTCCGGTCAGACAGGAGGCGCAGTCAGTGTTGCATAGATAAAAAGGGTATAAAAATAAATCTGATTTATTGCCGCTGATTAATGCTGAAAGGAAGCAAAGTCCACCGGTCACAGTCACTCCCCTCTCAAAAGCCATCCGTCTCCGCAGGACAATGACAACGCCTCATCTGCCGAGACATCTTGTCATTTCTCAGGGAACGATTCAAACAGCCATTACCATGTTTGTCCCAGTCAACATGACAGAAATGATGGCGAACGCGATGCTGAAAACGTCCCCAGTACAGAAATCATTTCATTTCACGAGGAGGGAAGACTCGTCCTGGTGTTTAATAAGTCGGACGTTTCATCAGATGCCATCGGGGGACAGTTAACGATTAAAATAAGAAGAGAGGTTGCTCGCTATTGACATTTCTCAGTTTAATATTATCGGGCAGCCGAAAGCACAGACGTCCTGCTTCTTTATGAATATGAACTTTGAATATCACCACCAGTTGAGGGCAATCATACATTACCAATCTAATTTAGTCACTTCCACGAGATCACTGAGTGACGCCACAATGACTTTTTAATAACCTGACCTGTTCGGTCCCACTGAGCTGTGGCAATGAACAGTCTGATTCATTAATTGCGCTGACGGGGGGAAAATCACAATTCTAATAATGAATCTGTTTGTGCCACTGTGAGAAATGCACCAGTCCTGTATAAAGTCAAGCCTGTGCGCCTCCATCGAAGGGATTTTCGTCCGCGCTGACGACGACGGCAGCGTTCATTACACGCACGCGGCTTCACAAACGAGGGATTTGACTTCTATGTCCGTCGCCCAGTTCCAATGTGCTCCTCTTGTAATTGGTCCAGATGACTCAGCAGTTTGTCATGTGTGAACACGGTCCAGTTGTGCTCGTTTCCTATTGGCAGTTGGACCCCAGACGAAGATTAGGTCATTAGATTTTCCTGCACTTGTTTATGCAGTGCACCCGCTCTGGCACAAAGTGGGCTTGCGGAGGAAGTTCTGCCAGGGAACAGGGCAGCGCTCAGGACTCTCACTGTGCTTTCTCAGGTTTAACAAATCAGCATCTGTTGGCCAGTCTGCAAGCCAAAAACCAAAAGCCTCCAGCCCGGAGAACAGATAGGAGGTAAGACAGAGGGCTGCAGGCAGAGAGGAATCATCGCCTAATTGCTGGAGTGCAGACTACAGTATTTAAAACACTCTTATGTTCTACACTTTATCATCAACACGCCAAGTGGTCATACTTATTCATGATTCATGTTTTGGTTTTGGATACAGACAGTGACTTTCAGGAGGTTCTGTTCAAGGACACCATGGCTGTAGTGAGGAATTTTAGCAATAATGAAAACATCACTTCCGTTCTGATTTAGGATAGAAATTTGTGAATGAGTGTTACGAGCTGTAATATTAGGAAAAAAAACAACAAATGTGACAAGTATAAGGTTGTAATATGTTGGGTAGAGTTTCTGGATCGCTGCAAATTTCTGCAGATAAATCCAATCGAACAGAGTCGAGCTAGCTGCTGCAGAATTTTGCAGTAATGATAAAAGCATTTGGGCATTGATTTCAAAATAAAAGCCCCGTGTTTCCCTGACAAGGATGGAATTGGCTTTAATGGCCCTGTAACGCTTATACAATGACAGTTTAAAGAGGCTAATAAACAGGAAACACATCAATTAAGATATATTATCAAACTCATCAGGCCACAAAGTCAAAGCCCCAAAACTTTCCGTTCACAATTAATATACAAGTTCTACAAAACAAAATGGCAGCTGACTTTATCTTTATCTCTCTTGAAATATTCCAACACTATTCTTATAATATTACATGTTTCAGATACAATCTCCACTTTGAAGTCAAATTATTTTTGTCCAACCTACTCCATTGCAAAACACCATTAATGCCCTCTCTTCGTATACTGTATTACTCCAGATGTTTGCCTCAATCACCTCCTACGCCTCATACTGCTCTCTGATAATACTAATAAGAATGTCAAATGAAATCATCATAACTTAGCCTGCACCCACTATCCCGTGTCGTCACCCCCGCAGTCCTCCCCTTCACCAGTAACACAAATGTTCACAGGAAAGGCTGTTCACCCGATCATCTGACGTGCGATAACTGAGCAACGAGTGACTCATGTTCGGAGAAAATCAGTGAATTAACGAAGCACCGAAGCACAGCCAGGATTTGTGTTGGTGAGAAATTGTTAATGATTGTGACTTTGTGTCTGGGAAGAGCGAAACAACTGCATTGCTAAAACAGCCTCTTGTCCTTCCTCGATTGCTCCTCCTCCTCCTCCCACTTACATCTTGCTCTTTAAATCGCTTGCTCGCCCTCACTCTCCTCCTGTCTCTCCCTCTACTTTCAACACACATACTACACACATACACACAAATACATCCTTAGCACAATGTCAAGGTGAGCGAGTTGAGCACTTTCATGCATCATTAGAGCAGTGATAACAGCACGCACATAAAGAGAGACGCCTGATTGGCCTGAAAATGACTTCTAAAATATACTTACCTCTATAGAATATTATTGGGAATATGCCGCGTGGTGTTAAGCTGCTTTGGGCTTTGGGAAATAGAATTTGAATTTTGATATATTCGGTCGTAACTGTACAAAAGCTGGTTGAATCGAGCGTGTTCTTTTTTTCCTCCCTTCATAGACTCCTCCATTCTAGACCTTTCCTACGCTGCCACTATCACTATGTTACTAATATTAGTGACACGTTATGCCCACCATTACAAACGCGGCTACATCATACGGTAGAAAAAGAAGCATGATAAATCTGCTTCCTCACTTACTTAATTTTCACTTTATTCCTGCATTGCCGGTCTAATTTGATTCCATCCCTGTGATCACCAAGTGAAGCTGCACTGTTCACTCTCCATGAGGATTCAAGAGTTCATCCACAAGGGGGCAGACCGGAGCTGAATCGGAATTCTTTGAGAATTTCTTTTTTGGAAGACTTAAAACATCTTTGGAATTCAGAACTCAGAACAGTCAATGGACACACACTGGACAAACAATGGATACACAGAGTACGCTAGGAACATCAGGATATGTGATGTCACACGAACGCACTCGATGTGGTTTAAATACAGAAACCAAAAGAAACTAAATAGATTAATAGAAAACATAATTTTCACAGTGACCTGCCCGGTTGTGTGTGACAGCTAACTGACAGCACCATGTCGGTGCAGTATTAAAAACGCTCTCCCAGACGCCTGCTGCCATTATCCCTCACAGAGCGTGCACCAGACATATAATCCATGCTGACTCATCTTTGGTGTGAGATCACAAACACTAACCAGATTGGATTCTGTGACCTCTATCTAGTTCATTCTAATATCATTTGTGCTGACATGAGTGCCTATGGTATCAAATATCTTCATCGTGTCAGGGCCGTGAGGATGTTCTCCGTTCTGCGTAGCCACTGTGCTGGCTCTAAGATTAGCCTCTTCGTCAGGAGCTCTGGCCGCTGGTAAACAGTGAACCGTGGCTGCAGAATCCTGGAGAATCGAGCCTTGATGACTGCTGTGGTCTGTTTATTCAGACGCATCACAGACAGCATGAATAAAGTCGGTGTGGCATTCGATGTGACGGAATTCAAAATTCACATTAAATAGAGAATTTATCAAAATCAGTTTACACTGGTGAAAAGATTGCAATTTTAAAAACATCACAACAGCAGAGATGAGACCTTTGAGGTCAGCTACATGTTCATATTGAAGGTCAAAAAGTAGAGATGATGCAGTAATGGAGATAAAACAAACCCTGTATAGAGTCTAAAGGATGTGTGTGATGATGTGTGAAAGTGTGTATTTTGTGGGTACCAGCACGTCTATTTAAAAGGAAATTAATTAGCAGACAAACTTATAAAAGAAGTCACAAAAAAAGGGAAAATGTGGATATCAATGTACATTACTGCAAGGCTGAGATGAAAAGAATAATTTAATTACAATTAATAATTAATTGTTATTGTTCTTATTAGCTACTGGATGGCTGGAATTTCCTTCGGGTTTAATAAAGTATCTATGGTTATTAATATTATGATTAAAGAAGAGAGCTGGTGTCAACTCCTAGAGAAGTTGAATTCAATTATGATTTGCAGGATAAACATGCTGTGTGGATGAATATTACTCATGCAGCTTAACTTTGTCAACCTTTGTACTGTTTTCACTGCAGTGTTTTGTTCATCTGATGCTTTTTTCCTCAACACGTATAAGATGTGTAACAATGGGAACTTATTAATGTGCCAAAAACTTTTCCACTCACAAGCAAAATCAAACAGCTTGACATAAAACCAAAAACCAAAATAAAGTATCGGGGAAGATAACTCTATCAAGTAGAAAATTCACCAAAGAATAAAGTAAATATACTGAATAAAGATGAGACATTCTCACATTCGGCCGCCTCAACTATCCACCGTTTCACAAAATCTAATTGATGGGGATCAATTATGAAGGCGATGTCGTCCTGTGTGGAACTGGCATAAGGAGTCGCAGGGCTGTCGCACAGTTAAAGTTGTTATACAGAGCCACTCGGATGAGTTACTATGGCTACAAGTTCAACTTACAAGGATGACTGATAACCTACACTGACGCAATGCAAACAATATTTCAAGGTTTGCTGGTAATTAAAGCTGTCATAGCCAGAGAGGCACAGGAGTAAGGAATAACTGCTGATGATGTCTCCGTTCCGGGTCCAAAGAGGAGTCCTAATCAGTCTCGTTAGTTACACTCTGTGCCTCTGCTGCTGTGGAAACTGATGAGGATTTGTGCTTCTTTATGTCCACTTCCTAGGTATTGATCTGTTCAAATGTATTCACATTTAGAACCGGAGCGGCTAACAGGCAAGACAACAGAGACATTTTGGGGACGCGTCGCCCTCAGTGGGGCTCAGTACAGTTTGCAGCGAAGCTCTTTCTGGATTAAACGACGTTTAAAGAGTTTGTCTTTTGAATGCAACCGAATACTCTTGTTAATATCATCCATTGAGACAACACATCACCACAGATCTGAGCTACACTGATTTGTCTTACTGGTATGACAGAAACCCAGGTGGTAGGTGGTTCAATTCCCAGTGTGTGTGTGTGTGTGTCTATGTGTGCACAATAATCAGCTGTAGTCCAAAAATACTCCAGCGCTGTAACTGTGGAACATCAAGTTCCATCCCATCAGCAATAAGTTTGACGATATCAGACACTAGCATCAATGTAGAGCTACATTATGTTTAATTACTTGGTCAGGCCATTTTTACCTCCCAGCTGTGTCCTTTGCCTGATATTGAAACTCTTTTTTTTCAGACTAGGGCTGTCACAATATCAGATTTTATCTACACGATTATCGTGGCCTAAAGTATTCACAATATCACGATATCTATAGAAATTAAAATAATAATGATAATAATAACAACGGCGTTATCAAAATTTGCAGCATGATGGAGGAAAATGAATGAACTTTCTACTAAATTCACACATTCTGCCAAAGCAGTAAATACCAGTAAGCAGAGAGGTCTGTCTGTCATTGACAAAACATGAGTAAATAAATATACGCTCATGAACAAAATTGCATTTTATTGTTGTGAAGAATCGACTGTGAATCTTCGCACCTTAGCCGGAATTCTCACTCAATTTACACACTCCTGCTTGCATAGTCAGTAAACAAGTCTCTATTTATATATTCAGATGAAGCAGTGTTTTTGTGAGGCTTTGCATCTACTGCATATTTATCTGATCTGACAGTCAAGAATAAAAGTAAATAATAAAAAACTCTACCATGTTCCAGTCTGCAGTGTCTCCACACATCCAGAGTGATTCTTGAATCGAATACAATTGGACAGGCTCCACAAATACCTGTAACAACTACTTGTTTCCTTTACTACTAGGTTTCCTCAGATCACATGCACATTTCAAATAAAATCATTGCATGTGCGTCATCATTATTTTGGTCATGCTCAGTTTGCTGACCTAAACTTATGGTAGGAGCTCATTTTTCCACCTTCCCGCAGGAACAACACACTGACTGAGAAGTATTAAACCAAGCAGTTGAATACACAGCATAAATTAACAAAACATCATACTACCCATGCTTTACTTTGAAAAGTGAAGATTTTTTTATTGTAGCCTGCAGTTGACACACCCTCAAGCAGATACAAGATTAATATTGGTTGACTAATATAACGGGAGCTCAGTCCTCACTTCTTATTCTAAATATTAGTTTTTACCTATAGCAGAAGCTCATTATAAACACCAAGACCCAAATGCCTACAGCCTTGTGCGTCCCTTCCTGTCTCTAACATCATGAAGACTCACAAGGAATGCGAAATAAGGTAATTAGGCTTGGCAACAGCCTGCTGAGTTTAATAATTTATGTACATTTATTTATTTAAGTAGCCAAATTGGTAGATCTGAATTGAGATGCAACATGCAGGGTCATTTTCTGCATCATCAGAGGTTTACCTGTCTGTCAGGTCAACCTTGTCAGTAATATGGATTCCCGTAACAAAGCTCTAAATCTTTACTTTTCATATGATTAATTCCTGTCAATTGTTTTCCAAAACACTGAACTAAAAGTGACTGATGTGTGAGGATGCTGGCGTGAATGTCGCTGATTCTCAATTTGGGTATAGTGGCGTTTCTGTGATGCTACGATTCTCTTTACAAACAGTCTATGCTGTTCAGCTGTTAGTTATTAGCTGCTAACTTCTCATCGACTGTCAGCTTCTGCCGACCTGCTGTTACCCAGTCCAACCTATTCAACAAACGTAGGATTATCCGTTCAGGCTCTACACTGACTACACCTGCATTCACTGCAATATCTGGACTATCCCCGACCGCAGTTGTTCTCATCATCCTGCTCCAGCTTCGCTAATGTCCTGCTGCAGCTAGTAGCTTGCTGACCTTCCTCTGTGCTGCTGAAATGGTGGTCCTAAAATACTCCAGAATGGACCTCCTGAACCTCTTCTCTGCAGACATCTGCGATGCTACTTCTCAGGGAACCTTTAAAAATGACTCAAATGTCATATGATCACCAAGGCCTACAACCTCAGGTGTTTATTATTTGCTGCATCCAACAATATGAAACATTCTGGCTATTTTTGAAAGGTGCTTAATTCATTTATCATTATTATTATTATGCATCCACCTCTATATGAACTGTGAGACGTGGTCCAAGACTTCCTTTACCATTGATCAAGGGCTGTTGCAGTTCTAAGTAATGCTGTTTGTACTCTGCAATGCATCCATCATGTTCGAGGCTAATGGAGAGAATTATCAGAAACCAGTGTATTGCCTACCTGAACGACGAGCTGGTCCGAGCAGTGTCCTTTGATGATGCACTGCACTACATGGAGTAGGTCTTGGCGGCCATCTACCAAGCAGAGCTGCACCTCGAACCTCCCAAGTGCACCCTCCTGCGCTGGCAATCTGAGTTACTGGGTCACATAGTCAGAATTGGCGTGTTGTGACAGACCCTGGAAAAGTAGTGGTGTGGCAATACTGGCCACCGACGGGATGCAAAACTTTCTTGGTTTCGCCTCCTACTACAGGCGGTTAATCCCCTGCTTCAGCTGACTGAGAGGGGGAGGGCATTTGATTCTCACATCTATCTCAGCATGTTCACTGTCACTGAGGTGGCATTTGAGGTGTAGAGGTGTTCACTGTCTGTAGAGGTGTTGGTTCTGGTACCCACCTGTCTGAAAGGGGATGGACTCTCGCTTAAAGTCAAGCATGTTCAAGGTGGCCATTGAACTCCGAAACGGTTGGCCTTCTCTCCTCTCCCGTTCCTGGATATCAAGGCTTAGCCTGGATCTGGAGGGTGTCCAGTTTCAAAGCAAACTGCCTGGGGAAAGGGACATCTGGGCTGCTCTGCTGGACCCGTTGCAACCTGGACCAGAATTAAACAGGTTAGAGAATGAATGAATGGATAGCTGGTGAAAACAAAATCATTGTTTCCATTGCCTTGACTTTGGACTTCAATTTGCTCAAGTCACAACTTCAGCTCTCACATTTAACTACTGCTGTTTTACATGCTAATCTATAATAGTTACCAAAGTTTCGACAGTCAAAGATTTACTTTACATGGACACTACAATAAAAATGAAAAATAACTGGGTCGAGAGAAAATTCTGTTGTACTGTCTAACTCCAAAAAAATGCAGAATTAGATAAACAGGGATTGAAAAGATTATTAAGAACAACACTGAGCGTATGAATACCTTTGGTGCTTTGCTTCTACAGATTAAATTCTTTTGTGGCAACTCTCAAAACAACCATGACCACACCAGTAGAAAAAATCATAAAAACAAAGCTGCAGGAGGAAGAGGAGGAGCAACTAGTTGAGCGTGAAAAGAGAATGTGAACGTCACAATCCTGAAATAAAACAGGAGGTCTGAGCAAAGCTGCCTTTGACACGACTACAGAAGGACTGAAGCGAGTTGATCTGAAGTTTGTCCACCACACAGCAGAGTCTCTGACAGACCGTGAGTAGATATGTCTGCTGCCAGCTGTCTGCTGTCTGAAGATCAGTTTCTGTGCTCCATCTGTCTGGATGTCGTCACTGATCCAGTCTCCACACCATGTGGACACAACTTCTGTAAAACCTGCATCAGCGAACAATGGAATGTTAACGTCCAGTGTGTGTGTCCAATATGTCAGAAACGTTTTGACAGAAGACCAGAGCTGCAGATCAACACTTTCATATCTGAGATGGCTGCTGAGTTCAAACAGTCGACTAAAAAGGAAAGAAGCAACAGATCAGAGGACCAAGCTGTCAAACCAGGAGAAGTTCCTTGTGACGTCTGCACTGGAACCAAACTGAAAGCCATAAAGCCCTGCCTGAAGTGTGAGGCCTCCTACTGTCAGACTCATCTGGAGACTCATCAGACAGCAGCTCGCCTCAAATCACACCAGCTCATCGATCCTGTGGACAACCTGGAAGACAGGATGTGCAGGAACCACAATGAACCTTTG
>OMNV01006302.1:5236-19380 GCA_900303265.1 Brotula barbata
GTAGTGCACCATGTCAGCTTGTTGCCCAAATCCGAAGATGCTACAGATAAACCGTGTAAACAGAGCGCATCTGTTGATCTTGGACAGATAAATATATGACTAAACGAGTGACGCGGTGACGTCAGCCCACACAAACTGTGGAGATGCGTGTAAAAAAAACAAAAAAACGTCTGGGAATCCGACATTGCTGGGAAAGACGCCCTTTTTACAGTAATTCCAAGGCAAATATCAGCAAATTGGCTGATTCATCAAATATTATATACGGCAAACATGAATATTGACAATGGCGCTTTATGGCTAAAAGTCAGCCTCGCCTTTAATTGAATAATTCACATTGCCTTTTACATTTTATTGTATTATTCCTTGGCGTATAAATATTGCATGCATCTATCTTCTTTTCTGGGGCTCTCATGTCTAACCGCATTTGGATAATCGAATCAAAGCACCGGTGCAACCACGCAGCAAAAGTACACGCCTGCTGTCTCGGCCAAACTTCTCCAAAGTCACTCCGTGCCGTTTGCAGCCTGTTGAGCCCATTTGGCTAATTAGGAGTCATTACCCAACTGATAACAGGAGCCATACATCGCAAGGCAAAATCCACTTCCCATAATGCTTCGGGAGAAGGAGAGGGAGAGCGGAGGCGAATCGATAAGTCAAAGAAGGAGCGGAACGGAGGAGAGGAGACAGAGTCAAAGAGACCGGACCTAATAAAGACAACAGGGATGACACCACGCAGAGGGAGAGAGCTCGGAGCAGCTCCCGTCAGCCAGCCTTCCCCCGCTCCACGTGGGCCACATCATCAGGCTAATTACCCCAGTAATTACTGCGCTAATGCCCAAAAGGCCTCGAGGCTGCGCTCTTGTGTCCTCTTTCTATTGAGGGCAGACAAAGTTAGACTGCTGGCGGGGATGGAGGAGCTCTCAGGCCGACGCGCCGCATCTGCCATCCCTGGCCTTTCATAAGATCTGTTGGAGTGTGTGAGGATTACTGTACAAACACAATAACCTTTTTATCCGCCGACCCTCGGCCCCCCTCGGCCCCCCTCGGCCCCCCTCGGCCGGCGTTATGCTGATGCGCTCACCTTGTAATGAGAGCGAGAATCAGAGAATTAAGACCCTCCGCCACACCGGCCCTCGGCAACCGCCGCAGCTCCGATACAAATGCAACGTTTGCAGCTGCAGCAAAATGAGTCTGTTTGTGATTCTTCACATTAATCCATAAACCCTGTTTGGTTACTAAATTCATCATATTTAACCCCTTCATGCTGGTAAATCAATGATCTCTTGAGTCCACTTCAACCTAAACATGTGTGAGTTATTTTAAGGAGATTGATTCGGTATCATTGACATTTTTACATCAATTCATCATTAACTGAGCAAAACACTTATTTATAAATCCTAAAATCCATTGAAGCAACCCTTCCCTTTTAAAGCTAAGGTATTTAAATTATCATAAATATAGATATTTTCCTTTTATTATATTTAAGGTTATTTATTCTATTCTATATTCTATACTATACTACATTACATTACTCTATATTATATCATATCATACTATAATTTACTATAGTATACTACACTACATATCATTACACTCTATCGTATCATATCTCACTATACTATATATGGTGGTGTGGTGGTTCCCACGACTTTCTACTGTCTCACAGCAGGAAGTCGTGGGTTCGAGACCCGGGGTCGCCCTCAGCTCCTCTCTGTGTGGACTACATAGTTATACTACAGTACTAGACTTTGTTGTGCACATGGACTGGAGTTAACTAATGTTTAGTATCAATGCATCTTAAAGGACTAGATGAATACACCAATGGATTAAATTGATGACTCATTAATTCTGCCCCTTTTTATTAACCAATCAAAGGTATCAGGAAAACAGACAGACGTGACCGAGCATCACCACAAACTCCTGGACCACTGGGCCGTTTTCCCTGATTTTGTTTTTTTGGTACTCTCATCATCGTCTCTGTTCACCACTGCACGCTGTGTGTAGGAGGACTTCCTGTTTCTGCGAACGGATCCGGTGGCGAACGCCGGGTCCTCCTCCTGAGCTCTTTACGGAACACCTCCGGGCGACATGTTCTTTGGCTCCCCTCCACGTGTGCGACCCGAGTGTTTATGAATGATTATGTGTGAGCACACACGGCGCCTCTCTCCCGACAGCTCTAATGACGCCAAACGGAGACCGACCTTATCGGCAGGAAACGCTCGCATATCTCTGATAGACGCCACCCGTACCAATCGCCACGTTGGACGACGGGGACGCAGCCGAGTCCCCCGCCAATGCAGAATAAACAGAGCAGCGTGTTCGTGACGCGTGTATGCAAATAAGCAGCAGGAAGCGTGTCGTGTGGCGTTTCCTGGCAGCTTTTGATTACAGACGTTTCCGGAAATTGAGAGAAACGACAATTTCCATTGACTTGTTTATGAATAAATTGTGGATAAATGGACTCCCCACATTCCGTCTGAAGGAGGGCAACTTTGTGAGTCATCAGCCGAGAGGAGCAGAGAGTCGGGCCGACTAATCAGCACAACAAAACATGATGTGGTTACGGCGGCTCCATCAGCGGAGATGATACGCCGTGTACTTTGATTATGTGGTTGCCGAGCGCCGTGGTTTGCCATTGTTAAGCTGTGAGTTACACACACACACACACACGCGTGCTTGAAATTTTATATTTACGGAGGAAAACACATTTTCCACTTCGGGTCCGTGCGTGGATATAAATTCAATGACGCAGAGAGATGAAACCAAGGGGGACGCTGATGGGGGACAAATTCTAGCTGTTCTGGAGACGACACATCGTTTCCCCGCAGTGACAGCGTGAAACACTACTGGCTAGGACGTACTGTACTCACACACACGCTTACTCACACACACAACCCATCCTCAGCCGAGCCCTTAAAAGCCACACAGAAGCATAAAAGTGTCACAGAAAGTCGAACTTTTTGATGTAAGAAGACAATTTGAAAGGCTGGAGAGGAGAAGATTGAGGCTCTTTGGGGTCAGAACTCGACTGTCTTGGTGTCCGCGGACGACTGTCAAACAAAGGGAGACGTCTTCAACGTCCTTATCACACTGACGACCGTAACAGGTCTACAGAGGACTGGGGCCAAAAGAAAGGAAAATATAAAAACTTTCTGAGTACAGTCAGTCTGAAATCAGAATTCCATCTTCACACTCACTTCAGTTGTTTTTTAGGTTTTTACGTCATAAAAGAGTGCAGAGATTAAAGTTGCAATTCTATGAAAAAAAAGCCAAGATCGGGCACACACACTCACACACACTCAACACTTAAGCATGCACACACATACACACGTCTATAACTTCTCACATACACTACTATAATCTCAAAAAAGTTTTTTTAGTGGTGTGTGTGCGTGCTTTTCAGTGGTGTGTGTGATTTTTTTTCTTACGAATTTGTGTTTGTTTTTTGTTTTCTGTGAGGCTTTTTTACCATCATATAATTCAGTCTTTTTCTCTTTTTTTCCAGAAAGCAAACCTTTTATACTCATCCCATTTTTTACTTATTTATTTTTTTTGGTGTGGCATATTTGAGGTGTCCTGACTGAATGTGCAGTTATGACATACGTATTTTTTGGTTTCAGTTTCTCCTTCTGCCTCAGTGTCTAATCTCCGCTGTAAATGAAAAAATACAGACATGAGATAGAAAAAGAAAGAGAAAAAAGTACAAAAGTATCATTTTCCCTTTTGGGCTTTAAATCACTCATTAAAATCTGTCCTTCGGTCCTCCACCCCTTTGTCTGCTCCCTCCACTTGTGACCTTTCCGTGCCCCCTGCTAGCATAGAGTGGCATCAGAGGAATTATTATTCCAAAAGCAGCCCGTGGTAACTTCCTCTTCCTCTTCCTCATCCTCCCCCCTCCCTATCTGCTGTGCCTCAGTAGCCCCTCCCACCACAGTATTTCTGTATGTCTTGGTCCCGTTCTTCTTTCCCACCAGCAGGAGGTACCAGAGAGACTGGATTGCTTCACTCAACGTATAGATTCTTAAGAGGATTTCATCAGGATTTCAATCAAGTCACAGGTACGTACACGTAGACCCAAAACGGCCCCAATCCACGATTTTTAAAAAAATGTAAAGCTGAAAGAGCGTTAATTATCGCTGATCTTCATCATAAGCCACCACGACAATGGTTTCAATTCAAACTGTCTTTTTTTTAGTCCAACCAAATCAAAGCCAGTGGTGCGGATGTGCTGCCCTTGAGCCAAACATTTAAACCGGGATTATTTCAGACGTTCTCTGTGTCTAGACAAGAGTTGATGAGCAAAAGAAAAAAAGAAAAAAAAAACTAAAAAAAAAAACCCCCAGAGCAACAGTGCTGAGTTAGTTTGCCCCGGGCAGAGATTACATAAAGGTTAACAAAGCTCGGAGAAAGGCGGAGCGTGTTTCTGCTGTGAACGCCGCACGAGGGCTGCTGGTAATTTTAACCCGAGGTTAAAACGGAAAAGAGCGAGGTCGTGACGGTGGCTGCTGAGAGACGTGCGGCCGTCTGAGCGCGATGCCTCGGATAATTATCTTTCACTCTGATGCACAGTTTGGCACAGCTGCCAACACGTGCTTATGTTCTCTCTCTTCCTATAGACACTCCTACACACACACACACACACACACCTACACGCGCATCCTCTCGCTCGCACATAAACTTGATTGCCTCTACGATGCTGCGGCTTTTCGACAACTCTCCCCCTGGACTTCATTTACCGATCTTCCTCTCGTCTCACACACACACACACACACTTTGTCACTGCTGCGTCACTGTGCTGACATTGACTTTTGCGATTGTTTTTGCTGTGTCACACGCGCTGCATCCCTCCGGGGTGAAAACGCCTCCACGGCCTGTTGTTTTGGGACAGAGCTGATGCCGTCTCTCTCATTTTAACGCTTCAAAAAGCATAAAAAACGACGAAGATACCTCCCTAAATATCCCCCCGTATCGATGTAGCAGACGTGGAACGACAGACAAAGATCCCTCAAGTTGTCCGTTGATAAAAACTACACGTGCTGCGTCTTGTAGATGGCGCTGTTAAAAAAAAATGTAAAAAAATGACACCATGTTGGCGCGTAGCTGAGATAAAAATTGTTCGAACACGAACGCGGCGGATCGTCTGTGAACGTTTCCTTCAGTCTGAGTGACGCGACCGTAACCCCTCTGGGGCCGAACTTATAGCAAACGCACGAGGAAGACGTGAACGAAGGCGTTCGTGGGATTCACTGTGACATGTGACAGCACGCGGGCAGAGGCTACGATGCTGCGTTCATCCTACAGAGACAAGACGGGCAGAGAGCTCACCCCAAAACACCGGCGGCAGGCCATCAGGTCCAGGGCCGTCCCCATCACGCCAACGGTGCAGATCAAGGAAAACGTCCAAATATGACAAAGACAAAAAAACGTTTCCTCGTCTTTCTGTCCCGGTTTAAGGATTTCTTGCTGAAAAATGAAAATTCCCAAAGATACGACGAGGACGGTGGCGACTGTCCTGAGACTGAATACTGGCAGAATCTCCAAAATCTATCACACGTTCAGGTCCCCCCTCAGACTGTCCCCCTTGTCCACGCCGGTGTCCCGTTGCACCTGTGACACTGGAAACCCAATTACAAAGCCCGGGCTGCTAATGAGGTCTCCGCTTACCCGATCCGGTGACAGAGGGACAATATGGAGGCCTTCAATCTTTAATGAGCTACGGGCAAAACCTGCTGCCCACTTCTCGCCTCGCCGCCCCCCTAAGGTCGCCCAAAACAAATACTTAGTCTCCGTTTCGCTGATCCAGGTTTGAGCCCCGCCCCTCCTGCACGCTCGCCAAATTTGATGGATTGACTCCCACGTGTGCATCATATCAGCGATATAATTAGAGTGATAATTACCACGTGGAGTAATAACCGCAGTTATGCATCGTTTCCTCAAACGTTGGTTTCTTGGTTCGGCGCTCTTAACGCCCACGCCGCCGTAGAGGAGAGGAGCGGTGTCTACGCCGACATTTGTACTTTTGTCAAACGCGCCGCCGAGTCCTCACGTCAAGAACTGCTGCGTTCCATCGAGCGGCGCCACGGTCGGGGTTCCGGTACCCGGCGCGTGGGCTCGCCGGCGTGCCCCGTCTGCCATCATTAGGAGGACCGGCGCTTCTCACGCTACGACGAGTCAAAATGTCACGACCTTTACGGCGCCCGGAGAACAGTCGACGGAAACGATGGTCTGAAATCTGACGCCGGCAAATATTGACGACGATGAAGAGCGGAGAAAGAGAGAGAGAGAAAGAGAGAGAGACTTCGATCGGAGGGTGCGGTGGACGTGTCGGGTGTCCGCAGACAGGAAGCGAGTTCGGCCCAGTCCCTCCAGGACGTCGCTGAATCTTTTTTTTGTGATTGTTGCAATCAAAAATGCTTGATTTTGTAATAATTTGTGGAATTTTATGCGATTTTTTTGCTGTAAAAATGATTGACAGACACTTATTTGCTCTTTGTTGCTGCTCTAGATTGAAACATTATTTGCCCGGATTTCTCAAAATCGAAAACTTTTGCAAAAATTGCACAGTTTGAGTTCATAATTTGGACATTTAAAGAAACGAAATCACAGAAATTTTGCAAATTTTGCAGAATTTGCGAGCTTTAGCGTTCATTCTTGCTATCAGAACATTGCCCTTTCCTGGTGGGCGGGACAGAAACGACTCCATCGTCTTCTCATCTGAGTGAAAATACAAAACGTGACATCACACTCACAAACTTCCTCTTCAGCTTGCACTTCCCGCGGACCGCCTTGCCTTCGCCCGCCGTCCCCGAGCCGTAGTCCGAGCCCATGTCCAGGTGGTCGTCCGCCGAAACGCTCTTGCGCAGGTAGGCGGCCCGCGCTCGGAAATGGGAGAAGGGTGACTGGGAGCGGGAGTGGGGCTCGGCGGTCCCGGCGTGGTCGGGCTCCTCTTCGTCCTCCATGTCATCCTCCAGACGCCACAGCTCGCCTATAGGAGGACACACGACACGTAGAAGAAGAAGAAGAAGAAGAGAGAAGAAGAAGAAGAAGAAGAAGAGAGGCATGATTAAGATGTTTACACTTGGCAAGAACGTCAAATTGCACAAATTACAGACTGTCATCGACCGACTGCTTCTCCTAAACGTAATTAAGCTTCGGAGTATTTTACACCCGACTATTATTGTCTGTCCGTCTGCTTTTAACAACTAATTATGATTCCAAACGCTCGACAGAAATGACGGCAGCTGGAAAAAAAACGAGCGGAAGGAAGACATTTCTGTAATGACAGCGGCGCTCTTCTTCAGCTCCGCCATGACGTCCGGGCTCTCGCGCTCACACGCAGACGGATAGGAGCTGTCACCACCCGGCTCGGCGGCGCTCGTCGCCGTTCCACATCAGATGCTCGTCAGGCGTCCGAGGCCTGACTAACGACCGCCGTAAAACGGTTAGCGCTCGTGCTGTTACTCGCCGAACGCTAAGCATGATGGGTGGGATAGAGTCTGTCAGCTGAGGGACAATGGCAGATCATCCACAGTGCCGAGGGCAAAACCGAGCTGTGATTGCGGGGCCGTTTAAACGTGAACCATCGCCGTAAACCCGTACAGTTGAAGGATGAAGGAGTTCAAAATATGACCTTAATATGACATCATCCAGCAGTATTAACTAATTATGTCCTTTTTTAAAGTGATAATCTTTCACTTCAATATCAAACAATAAGACCAAGTTCCCGCTTGGATTTTCTGGTGAAAATGCTGTGACAGATTTAAAGTTTTCACCTCATCTCCATAAAGCATTTTTCATAAATCGTGTCTGGCCTGACACTTCTAAAGAACTGATGTCACGTGAACATCATCGACGTTTAGTCACGTAGGAAGAGGCCGCGTTACGACGTCTACTCCGGCTCATGGTACGAACACTCACACCGATCAACGAGTGTCATCGCCTCTCTGCTGTCAGTACCACCTACGACCATTAGGGGTCAGTCATGAGGAGGATAATCGCTTTAAATCGATGTCGATGTGGTTTTGGTGGTGCCTGTGCCTTTAAATGCAAAATTACATGCAAATAACTTCCAAATGTAGCGTCAGAAGATATGATGATAATAATAAGAATAAAGTTTGATTGATTTTGCACACACCGGCGCCAGGGGACCGACTCCAGAACTATCGCCTAGTGCCTTGGTCAAGGGCAATGGCAGCCTAACACGCATGTTTTTATAGGTGGGGGAAACAAGAGCACCCGACATAACATAATCTCTATAGAATGTATTTGTTTTCAAATTTTCCAGTGTCATCTGGTGCACCACCACCGGGTGCCAACAATGGTACATGCACCATAGTTTGAGAACCACTGATCCAAACAGTCGAACAAACGGATGAAATGCACGGTAGTCTGGTCCAAGTCCAATTTTGGATGGACGTATGTTAGCGTGGAACCTGGAGATGTTTTGACACAGCATCCTTTCGTGCGGGCTTATAAATCCCCACAGCGGCGGTGTCAGAGTGTTGGAGTCGGAGAGCAGAGGAAAGCATCCGGCTCCGGCCCCGAGGTGAACAACACTGCGACGGAACGGCAAAAAAAAAAAAAACCTCAGCCGGGATATTAAACAAGTTGAAAAAATGAAATAAAACTTGTCTGCGCGCTGCTGGAGAGGGAGAGAGAGTGAGAGAGAGAAACAGAGAGAAAGAGAGAGAAAGAGAGACGAGCGCGGCGGCACCGGTGGTCGATGACAGCGGTTGCTTGGCAACAAGGGGCCTCGCGAGACCGGAGTCTCACTCAATTTGATGTTTGCAACAGAGCGCCGGCAGGGCCTGGAGAGGAGGAAAACAGAGAGGAGGGGGGGAGAGAGAGAGAGAGAGAGAGAGAGAGAGACGGAGTTATGAAGTCGGGTCGAGTGATGGAGGCACTCGGACTCTGGCTCGCTCGGTCCATAATTGAAAGACATCGAGTCCATTTATTGGATTAGAGCAATGAAGTGTAATTTAATGGCCCCGTACCAAAGTGGGTTTATTAAGTATAAACATTTGCATAGTTGAGAGACGGAGGGAGGCTGAGACGGACAGAGAGAGAGAGAGAGACACAGAGAGAGAGAGACAGAGAGAGAGACAGAGAGAGAGGGGGGAGAATCTGCGTGTAAAGTGGTCCAGCCCGTTTGTTTCCTCTTCCTCCTGCTTCCATTACTCGCCTCGAACACCGATCTGTGTTGGCGGAGGATTTAATCACAGACGAATCATCGTCGACGTGAGTCAGATTCACTGAAATTATCAGACAGAGTTTGGGTTTATCTTACACATGATAGGGCTCAAAAAAATAACCCCCCCCCCGCCCCCACTGGCCCTCAGCCCACAGAGGATCCAAACCTCACGCTGTGGATTTGGACTGGAAAAACATCAACAATGCATCATCTTAGCTTATGTTTTGGTTGGTTTCCTCTTTCCTCACCTCTCCTTTCTCCTCTCTCCTTTCCTTTGCTGCTTCTGGGATTGTCTGCCCCGCCCTGATGCGTCCCACCTGTGTCCAATTATCCAATTATCTCCTGTGTGTTTAATCTGTGTGCTCCCGGTCCCTGTTCCAGTTCCTCCTGGTCCTTTGTTTCCAGCCTACCAGCGTTTCTCTCTGCTCTTTGATGTTCTTGGTTTCTAAATCTCTGGTTTGCTGCCTGTCTGACTGCCTTTTTTTGCTCGGAGTGATGACTTCTCTGATATTACTGTCCTGTCTCTGACGCCTTGTCCCCACAAGACAATGTCCACTCTTCGTCGTTTGCTGTAGCTATCGGGCAACGTCAAACGTACACAAAGAAATGAAAAATGATCATAAAGACGCCATAAAAAGAGCAAAATAGTTTGACAATGCGCATATTTGAACTCTAAAGCTAAGACGGACCGATCCGAGCTGTTCAACAACCTTGTCTTTCTTGGTTCGGACCTCATAAATGCCTTATCAGGACAGCAGGTGACCTCGCGTCGCCTCGTCACCGACGTTTTTTTTTTCACCAACATTCCCACAAAGCTGGGATTTGCGTGGTGACCTTTCCCTACCAAGTCGACTGTTGCAAATGTGTTGCACGCTAAATCAACATGACAAAGCAGGTAAACCGACAAACACGGTAAAGGGCACGGAGAGAGAGAGAGAGAGAGAGAGAGAGAGAGAGAGAAAACACAAGCATCAGTTTTAACAAATGGTTTCATCACGCTACGTGGAGTTTTTTTTTTTTTTGCTTTTTTTGCCGCCCTGTCTACTACCTGCAAGGCGCCGTCTGCAAAACGCTATTTTGCAAGATGTCTATTTGAACCGCCGCCCCTCTGCGTCTCTGTGAATCCAGAGAGGAAGTCTGAGTTCAATAGAGACTTTGACTTCTTCTCCTCTTCTTCGCATTTCCCCCTTTTTCACGAGCAAAGTGAGGAGGGGGCGAGGTTTGCCTCCTGTGCGGGCGTCTGCTGTATCAAACATCGCAGCTCGGGATGAGAACGGGCCGTCTATCGAGCGTCAGTCGGCGGTGACAGAGCGACGGGAGAGAGGGGGCGTGGCCTGCTCTTGTGGGCAGACGTAGGGTTTCTCTGTGCTGAGGATGTGGGGACGGAGGGCACATTACTTTATGAATGATCCACTTCGGAAGGATTTGAGAATGGCCAGAAGCAGAAAATACAGATATGTAAATAATAAGAATAAAAAAAAAACCAACTAGGGTTTAACTTTTTGAAGCAATTATGGTAACCTAAGTCCCACATCTCTAACAACTGCAACAAAACTCATACAAACCCCTCCATGAACTGGACAGCAGAATATTAATTAAAATATATCACAAATTATACAACATCTGGAGACAGTTTTCCATTTGGCATTCCTATATCTTATCTGTAAACATCCTGATTTAAAACTTACAGATTACAATTCATACTTTAGCCAATTTCGACGCCGTTGCATCTAATCGCAAACCAGAATGAAATCGGAGAATCGTTCACAAAACCCTGCGCTAAAATCCATTGTGTTCCATTTGCTGAATGAATGGATTCATTCATTCATCTAATTTTCTGCACGGATCAAAGCCTTTTCCCCGGGCTGCACGCGGCACGTAATAACAGCACCGTCTTCCATCCGTAGAAAATGTTCTCATCCACCCTTCACATGAAAGCCGTCTTTGTCAGCAGGCTGGGGATTCGGAATTCTCCGTGACATTTTTTCATCTTAGTCTCCTGGTTTTGTAGGCGATGTGTAAGGCGTTGGGTGAAGGGAAGAGTGTTTGATTTGTGAAAAAAAAGGGAGAAACACAGAGAGAGAGAGAGAGCGAGAGCGAGAGGGAGAGCGAGAGAGAGAGAGAGATCTTTCCCCTGCCAGCTGTCCTGTTCTCTATCAGCTGAAGCCGATATCAAAGGAGCACAAAAGAAAATCTGTGGAACTTTGAAAGTCGATGCCGGCGCGTCTGAGAGGAGTCTGACAGCTTCGCTCTCAGCCCCCCCGAGCCTTCTCTTCACCCAAACAAACCCCTCTGATCGTCAACCATTTCATTCGACAATAAACGCAAGAACGCCGAGGTTAAGCGGTCCGAGCTGTCCGACAGACGCCGGCCGTATCGGAGCGCTGTGCGTGTTCCACAAGTTTCATCTGGCCACTCGCAGAACAAATGCGGCCTGTCAAGACAGGAAGTGGTTGCGGATGGATGAATGATTCTCTTTCCATTTTTCATAACGGAGCCCCGCATCCCGGGGTGAAATGGAATAACGACTTTCCACTTAATCCAAGCGGGTCCGCTGTAAACCGCTCGAGCTGCATTTATTCGTCTTACCAAACACAGATATGAATACAGATAAAGTGTCACAGCTGATTCAGGCGTCGTCTTTACCTGCTGACGGTAAGGTGCAGGCCTTGGGCTGGGTGTTGGCGAGGGCCGGGTTCTTCCTGCGAGGAGGGCTCCCGCCAATCAGATCGGAGTGGTGGACCCTGGAGACCGTCGGGGACTGGGGGATGCTGGGAAGGGTACGGGATTTAGCCAGCAGGGGTCTCTGCAGCTTCCTCTCCAGTGACCTGGTTGGACGGTAGAGACATTAGTTATATATAGTGATAATTTGGATTCTACGGATTTCTTTTCTACGCGTTTCACGAGAATTGTCAACAGGATTTTATTCAGAGCCAAAAAACAGCATTACATAACGGGGGGGGAGGGGTCACGACATGGGTGGCTCATTATCATCGTGCTATCATCATGATGCATATTCAGCGATAATATAACCGAGATGGGCATAGAGCACAAACAAAGAGCAACACACACACACACACACACACACAGCTCATTGTTGAGGAGCATCAAGAGAGCAGCTGTACTGATCAATAGTGAAATTACTCCTCCTTCAGCATAATCGAGCTAAAGGCCATTTGGAGCTCAGCCAATAAAAATAGCTCGTTTTATGGTGGTTGACGCACAAACACACACACAAACACACACACACACTCCCCATCGTGAGACCAGTCAATTTTCACACTCACAAAATCGGTTTAATGGGGCGTTGGTGCGAGCCTTAACACAGTCGAACCATGCGAATGGCATTCATAAAATCTGGCGTCTATACGTGTGTGTGCGTGTGTGTGCGTGTGTGTGTGTGTGAAATCTTGTGATTCATTTGTTTATTTTAAGTGAAGTGCTTTCACTATGTCATTATTGACTCTAAAAAAGATGAGATGACCCGTTTGACCCCAGTGCAGCGCTAGACTATCAACTATCGAAGCAACCGACATAAAAGACGATGACGATACAGCGCACGGTCCAAAGAAAGCACGTCTGATAATAAAACAGAAACAACACCCAGAACGATAAATCGAGAATCCTGAGTCACTGCAGCAAACCACTGATCAGCATGATCTAATCAAATTCAATGAAACGTGGGCAGCGTTTCAGAAATCCGGCTTTGTGTAAACGGAAGCACTCAAAGTACCCAACACGCCATTTTAGGCTACAATGTGGAACGACGGGTCGGCTCTTTACCCTGTCGCAGATGATGGAACATGGACACAATATCACGTGGTAGACCAGTTCTGGAGAGCGTCCAGTTTGGTGACATGAAGGTGGCATCAGTGCTATTTGCAGATGATGTCATCCTTTGGCACATCACACTGTGATCCCCGACGCGCACTTGAGCATTCATTTTTGCTGCATTTGCCCCCAATTTTCTCCATTTTCCAAAATATTATTATATTCTATTTTTAATTTAATTTAATTTAATTTAATTTGATTTAATTTAATTTAATTTAATTTAATTTAATTTAATTTAATTTAATTTAATTTAATTTAATTTAATTTAATTCATTCTTCTTAGGGTATGTTATCGTGTTTTCCATCGTTGTGTACTATTATTAGCTAGAATTAGTGTTCTTGCTAGAAACACTTAAACCATAACATGAGGTGTTAAGTCAAAAACTGGAGTCCCTGTGCTTTATAATGTGCACATCAAATAAAGAAATATGACGGCCGAAATAAAATGAGTGAAAAAGGTCGTAACCCAGAGAGTGAAACGTTGATTCATCGCCATCCTTAAAGCCAGCCAAGTAAACGGCCATCGATCTGTCCCTCATTTAATCAATCAACTGCTTCATTTTGCATCGGAAATCGTTAATTAATTAATGAGGGAATCCATTGCTGCTGTGTTGATCTGCTCCGTCCGCATTAACCCTTTAAACTCTGGCACATGGATTTGGATGCACAAAGGCATGAAACCCGTTCAGTGATTTTTAAAAGACTTAAAAGGCTAAATTTAAAGGGCCTTTTCACATCAGTAACACAATCATAATCGAAAATTCATTTCAAAATGTCTAACCTGTGATTAAGAAACGTTCTAAACTATTATCCTGAATTCCATCATGGTAACTTTAACCTTTTACATCCTTGATTAGTGGCTCTAAAGCTTTGGCATTTTTAATCTCCCTCTAAATCCTCTTTATTCTTGATTGAAAACAGGACATTTTCACGTCTCCACAGCTCTCTGGGGGAAGTGTTCGAAATCAAGGGAAACATGTGGAGTTATTTATTTATTTATGTGACATGGAATATTGGGGGAAAAGTCAATAAATAAATCAAGTTTTCATGGCGAGCTTCTCTCTCCTCAGCAACCCAGACAGACTGAAAAAAAAAAAAAAAAAAAAAAAAAAATTTGCATGAA
>OMNV01006309.1:11195-23212 GCA_900303265.1 Brotula barbata
ACAGGGTGGGCGGCAGCTCTATCAAAACCAATGCGCTCATTTAACTGCAAATAATTATTAAGCAGAGACCAGATAATCTGTTAATTAATCATTTAAATGATGATTCCACCTTCTCAAAAATACAAAAATGTGCTGCTTTTCTCTGATTTGTATCGTAGTAAATCAATGTCTGTAGTTTTTAAATTAACCAGCGACTGAGCTCTACCTCTGGTAATCTGGTAGTCTGGAATTTAAATTCGGGATCTGACAGGGCCCCATAGATTTCATAAAGTGATAACGGTTGTTTTTTTATTTTCTTTTTCCTGCGTGTGAATGACATGCAGTGGTAGTACGTGGTGATGTGGAGCCTCAAACTAATCACAAATCATAGCAATAACTATTGTTCTCTGTTGCTGTTGTGGTGTTAAGTATGTGGGGAAAGATTACAGATTAACAGACAACTAAAGAGAAAAATAACCCAATGTGGAATTTTGAGATGTCCAGGCCTGCAGGTCAGACACGCTTTGTGAAAGATTGTGTATGTAGATGCGTGTGAAAATGAAAATATCAGTCCAGTTGACCCTAACAACAAAAACAACATGGAAAATTGGAGTTAAACTTCCTATTAATTACATTAATGGTAATCCATCCTATATGGACTTAACATGAAGATTTGCATGCCTGCCTGAAGTTTTTGGTCACGTTGTATCCGTTTTGGCTCTGAAAATGTTTCCGACATTTTGGCTAGCTGGTAATGATGAGTTACTTTAAGTAGAGCGGAGGAATGCGCCTCGTCATTATCACTTCCCCCCTGGGGCGAAACAAGCGGACGAAAGGGAGGCTGGGGAGGAGGAAGCCGGGACTTTCCCCTGTCCGCTCTGCTGCTGACTCACAGCTGGCACCGTGTGTACCGGTGATGTTCCCCGGTGCCTCCACGGAGGAGGAGGAGGAGGAGGTATGCGCTCCGGTGTGCGGTGGGCCCGAGGCTGTGTCCCGCTCCTTGTTTCTATCCCGCCGTTCCTCCTCGCGCTCCAGCTGCTCATCGTCGGGCCACGGCTGCCGCGTGCTCACCGAGCCGCGCGGGTGGGGGTCGAGGAGCGCGAGGTTGCCTTCTCCGTTATAAGCATTGACCCGGTGAGGAGCACGCGCCACCGGCGAGCCGATGTCGTGGACGAAGAGGTGGACAGGAGCGACGGGGCGCGCGCGTACGAGGACGAAAACGAGATCCGCTCGCGCCAGGTAAGGCGGGAGAAAGAAATGGAAGTTTAATGGGATATTTTATGAATTATTATACACTTACATTTTACTTATACTAAATTATACGGCAATAAACGGATTTATATAGGCAACAATAGCAAATATAAACTTAGCATTTTAGGTAAACTTTCTATGGTAACCAGCAATTACACTGAAGTCCCCAAGATACCAAAAATATCAGGATGCATGCTGGGAAAATCTATGGGAAAAGAAATGGGAAATTAAAAATGCCAAAACTTTAAAAACAAGACTTATGATGGATTTTAGATTTTAAAAAAATCATTAATCTAAAACTTGGCATATATGTATTTTTTTTTCATTTTTCTGTTTTTAAATTGATTTATTATATAGTTTAAATTATATTTGATATTTACTTTAATGCATTTTCTCTGTGGTCTGCTCAGTTATTAATGGGTAGCTAATTTGAAAAGGCCCATTACATTAATCTTTATGGGGTTAATCACTGGTGAAAGAATCAGTAATTGAGTCTACTTTAATTGGAACATTTCAGGGTTATTTAAAGGACTTTGGATACACTTAATGGGCCTTTTTATTAACCATTTATAATATATAGTATAACTAGAAGAAAATGCATCAATAAAGTTTGATCAAATTTGATAAATTAATCTTTTGATATAAATAAAATCCCAAAATCCATTACACATTGTTTTGATGACACAATGCTTGAATGCATGCCAATTATAAGGTAAGTAAGTAAGATAGAGAGAGAGAGGGTTTACTCTACTACGTGAGTCCTAGGAATACTGACTAACAATACCTTTGTATTGTTAGTGGGTGTCCTCAAATGTTCACAGTGCTGGGTCAGACTGGACACATCTTGTTGGATTATTACAGGCATGATGGAACAGGTGAGTAGAGGAAATGACCTCAGATCAGAGAGGGGTGACAGCTGTTCTCTCTGTGTGCATGTCTCTCTCTCTCTCTCTCTGTGCCCTTCACCATTCACTCTCCTCAGTCTCCATCTGCATTCATATGGGTGCATCTCATCTGTCCCCCTTCCCTCCCACAAATCTTCAAACTCACCCCCTCACTTCTCATTCCCACCTCTCTTTCATACCCTCTTTCACTCCGTCTGTGTTTCTGCCCAAGGCTAAACTCCTCTGACTCATTTTAGTGAATCATCAACCCCCAAACAATGTTGCCATGGTGACCACAAGGCCCTGTCTGAGTAGGGTGGGGGTTTTCGTGTGTGTTAGTATGTAATAATGCCTCAGGCAAACATGCTACCAGAAGGACTGGGGTCAGAACCTGTGACCTGGCTCCACAACTTTCAGGGCCAGGAGGATCAACACACACACACAGACAAACACCCACACACACTCACATGCTCAAATTTCTATCTCATGTTGAGCCTCCAGTCATTCCCCCAGGAATCTTAAAGGATGATGTGAATTTTGCCTTTGATATGTTTCTGTAGTATCAATATAATTATGTGTTTTCTGTGTGTGTGTGTGTGTGTGTGTGTGTTCACAGGCAGGGACTAGAGCAGTTGAAGTACAGCCATGGGCGGTAGGCGAGCCCTCCTTCACAGCAGAGATTAGTCGTATCATCAAATACATCACCAGACCCCAGGTAAGTATTTTAACTATGCAAGTGGTACACTGCATTAAAATTTCAGCGATTTTGCAGAGACTAAAACAGAGAGCAGGGGTGTGACATGGAGTAGAAATCAGAGATCAAATACAAAAATATATTTAAAAAGAGGAATATTGTAGGTATAACATATAGCATAACACATATAGTTATGGGGCCCAGTCTGAAGACCACTGGCTACCCCTGCAGACCTTAGATGTAATCAATCTAGATTACTTTCAGATAATAGATAGATAAAGAACATCTGTTCCTCACACATTACTCTAAAATATCTCAAGTTTCCTCACAACTTTTTCTCCAATGTTCTCTTTAAATTTTGTGTTGAGCTCGTTGTACATTTGATCGCCCCGTATCATCTCACGTGACCGCTCCGCCCCCTCCTCCTCCTGTCCTTCCACAGGTAAACTGCTCGGGTGTTCTGTGCCCAGGTCAGGCACAGGTATCACGGCCCTCTGCAGATTCACACCAATGGCTACTGTGTGCAGAGGACTGGCTCCTACCAGCTGCAGATACACAATGTGTGGCTTACTCTTTCAGGTGTGTCCATCTGTTTATGTGTGCACATGCTGCAGTGCTTACGCCGTCATAGAACTGGCAAAGTTGGAATTTTTAGTGCAATACATATTTAATCATGGACATGATAATCCCCAATACGAATGTGTGATGTTCTCTCTTTGTCTCTAGCATGGGTGGAGGAGATGCAGACTTTCTAAAGACTGTATCAGGGCTGGGATGTGAAATCCACAGTTTCGATCCCAGCAACTCGAATGCATCTGGTGGTCACCTAGGTAACAGTTTGGTTAGTAACCATGGTGAAAGAGGCGTGGTCACTCAGCACAAGATGTGGCTGGAGTGGCGAGTGCCAAGGAAACACAAGCGCAGGACGAGAGGCACCCTAGGTAGACTCTCTCAGACGCTGGCGGATATCATGGAGGCTCTGGGACATCACACAGTAAGACACGCAAACATACAGACACACGTGTGCACACACTCACACGTGTAGAAATGAAGAGAAACAGTGCAAAACATACCTTAGATTGTCCTCACCCCAAAGCTCTCTTACTTTTGTGTTCCCATAGCAACAGGGCTCTGCCAACCCTGGCTGCCATGGAAACAATTTAAGATAGTGATTCACACACTGGCAAGAGTTACATTCTTCTGCCACCAGAGGGTACTACATGCCTGTAGTTTGAATAGTTATGATCCTGTATCTGAGGTTCAGGATAGGACTTTATCAGAATGAACAAATCATAATTTTATAATTTTTGTTGTCTTGAAGGTTTGTGTCTATGCATGCTACAGTGAAATCTTATTATACAATTTAAATCTACATTACACAGAAAATCTCCACAACAATGAAAACAAAAACCATACCAAGTTTGGTTGATTGTTACAGGCCATGACATGAATCACACCAAATAAGGACATCCTCCCTTCCTCTTCTCTTCTCTTCTCTTCTCTTCTCTTCTCTTCTCTTCTCTTCTCTTCTCTTCTCTTCTCACTTCCCCTCTATGTCATTTAGGTTCACTTCCTGTATGCTGACCTGCTAAGTGCTGAGTGGCGAGTTTTCCAGAACTGGATCGAGTTGGGAACTCTGGAGCGCGTCCATCATCTGGTTGCCATGGTGCACCTGCAGTGGGCAGGGTTTGAGGTGGGAGGAACCAATGAGGAAGTGGTCCGCTATTGGTTCAGTGTCCTTCAAGGACTCCAGGATTCAGGATTCAAGCTGGTCCACAACTCAGCAGGAGATGGACACAGTGTCCTGAAACAAACAGTAGCAAACGCTCACAGCTCCTACACACTTAGCTGGGTCAACATGAGACACTGATGTATGCATTCTGAGAAGACATTTCGATGACATCAAACATGAAGGAACTGATCACAATCGTTCGCAGAATGTACTTCCTTTTATTTGGAGCTACCGTGCACACAAAGTAACAAAGTTTTTGACATGATGTCGCCCTCTACTGGTGGTGAGAGGATCCTCTGTTTTATTCCAGCCTGATATTTTTGAACATGCATCACAGAATTCTTGGGGGGCTCAGTGTTTCAATCTGAGAAAGATTTCGTGATATACATTTGATTTTTGTCAACATTATAATGAAAGTCATCATAAGGGTGTCAACAATCTAAATTTGCAGCTACTGCTTTAATGTGCCTAGACTAATTCTCAGGTATCAGTACAATTTTCTTTATGATTTATTTTACACTGATCTACTTTAAAGTCATAAAATGTATATGAAACTCTGTAGGCCATCAATGTGCAATGGAATTATGTGTATATAGGAGATAAGATAATTTATTTTCAAACTCATAGTGTCTATGCTCAAATTTCAAACCACCCACCCATTACTGTTTATCCTATGCAGGGTCACGGTGGGCTGGAGCCTGCTGATCGTTATCTTTTAAACAATGTTGTGTTATATATTTTATTGTTCTTAACATGCTTGAAAACTGCTACACAAATAATGTAGGATGAAAAGTTTTGTAAGGGTACTAGATTTGTAGGGATGCAGTCTGGGGAAGATCTGCTTCCTGAACGCGTGCTGAATTATTTATTTACGAGTGTGGAAGGGGTCAACAATTGAATAAAAAACATAGAAAAGGCATAACAAAAACCCTTATACTCTCAAGAAGTTCTGATTAAGAAAATCCTAAAGTTTTTGACAATAACTCCATTCATAAGCTATGGTATTTTAAATTCCCCTTAAATTTCTCTTCATTTGAGGTATGTTGGATATTATTTTATACAGTTTTCTTTAGAACGCATCAAGATATAATTGGTATCTTTGGAAACATTTGGAAAACTATTCAGTAGAAAATAAAACTTAATCAAAAAGTAATTCCTTATGAAGATGGACCCATTGGTGCGTACCTCAGAGTTGAAGGGGTTGATAAACATTTGACAAATATGTGGAGACTGACTGCATATTTGTGCAGGTTTTGTGATTATAACAGAGGTCTTGGCAAGAGCTTGATTCTTACATCTTAAGTTCCATCAAAAGCCTTATCTTCAAAGGTTGCATTTCTACTGCCTTGATACACATTTTTTAACCAATCTTTACATGGGTTTTCATGACATTGATGTACCTTTTTGTTCCTCTTTGAATTTGAATTCAAGTGTATTTGTCATTACAACGTCAATAAAAATGAGAAAAACAAAAAGCAGGAGTTGAATTGATAACATGGTTCCCTCCACACAAACGTAATGCTGTGTCCTGTTGCACTTTGCCTCACTGAGGAGAAGGATGCACTTAACACCAGGACCACAGTTCAATTATAAAGCCTCGTAAGTGTTTTTCTCTGAGCTCTTATTCAGAAAGGCCAATGCCAGTCATTCCTCGGACGCGTTCCAACTCGCTGGAGTGCACGCTGGAATGCGCGCTGCCTCCACCCTGCGCTACGTAAACTGCGGATAACCGTTTTCTTCATACCGGTTAGGGTGGAGTTGCGCATTTCACGTTGAAATTTCCACATCCTGCTTTCACAAAGTAACTGGCAGGTAGAGTGGCCAATAGGCGTTGAGCCCACCGGCTCCTTGACCAATCAGAAGTTCACAAACCCGGGACTTTTCTGATCGGTTAAGTTCGCCAGCATACTGCACTGCCCAATATTCCTTGTGGAAATCTTGATACAAGATAACAAGTAGACAGCTAAGAGAGAGCCCACAACGGCCACTTTTGTCGGTAAGTGAAGTATATTTAACGTGTTTGAGTACTAATAACGTAAAACAAACGAATTCGTGTTTTATACGGCTGTTCCTTCGAGAGAAGAGGCGCTTTCTAGTCACTTCCTGCTCTGACATGGCCGAAGTTTCATTTCAATACATTGTAGCTAATGTTGCGGGGGTAAAGGACAGCGTTCCCGACCGACTGTAATGGTTCACTTTGCTGTCTTTCACAAAATTCGGCCTTTGAACGCGATATTCAATCCCCAGTTAACACCACGTAACCGGAGTTTGGTAATTTGACAAACTAGATCAGTTAGGTTCAATGTCGAACACAGCAGGCTACAATTCAACAGCACACAAGTGTTGCTAGCATGTTTGACTTAAAAAGTACGAGCGAAAAGCACACAATGAGCTGGATTATGTGTGTGCAGATACTCAAATCCACTGAGGGACGTTTGGTCCATGACCTCACCCGCCCGTGATGTCCTGACATTAAAAACTTGTAATTAGGAAACCAAAATGGGGAATAGGAAGCACTGTAGGGTATATTTATACTAAGCTACATTCAGTTTGTGCCAGTAGTGTTTTGGTCCGTAGTCTTTTGACGTTGCTGTTGCCATTTTCTCCACAGATTCCTCATGGCACTACCGAGTTCCTGTTTGCACGGGGCGTTGACATGGTCACACATAGTCACAATAAACATTTTAAATACTAGGGAAATGCCCAAAGTTTCCAAATAAACCAAATACATCAGGATGTATTCTGGAGAAATCTGCAAATGATTTTAGATTGATATTTTCAGTAATTTTACTGTGTTGAAAAGGATTTTAGTAGTCCTTAAACAATTTGCACTAAACCGTACTAAATTACCAAGTCATCAACCACCGTTTAAGACGTATTTTTTGTTATATGTTAAAAGTTGTGGACATCATTTCATTTCTCATTATCTGTCATTGATTCAGTGAACTTGTTCACAGACAATGAGTGGGTACAGATGTGTGCTAAGGATAGCAACTTGCAAGGCTTTAGTTTTGCTTCTGCTTTAGCTCGGTCTGGCTGTCCGTTTATTTATATAAGGGGTCACATGGGTTTGTGCCTTCCTTTTGTCACAGATGTCTGATACACATAAAGCGCATTGTGTTGTATTGGACAGTATTGCTATTAATCAGGGCTGCCCTAATTCATTGATTTTAATCAACCACTCAATAAAACAAAAGGTAATGAATTTGAATTATTTGTAGTTAGTCATTCAGGAAAGTGGCAAATGAAAAATCAGTGCCCCACCTTACAGAATACAACAATGCAGAAAAACAAAAGTTCTGTCATACGCTTGAAACGTGACAACAACTTGAATTCAGTTTGTTGACTCCACTGGACACTCAAGGTCAGCAATAACATAAAATGTACAGGGACAAAGTAACACAGACAAGGAGCAAGCAACACAGTTAATGAAAGCATGACATGTAGAAATTGGCAGATGTGATTATGTCTTTAAGGGGAGAACAAAATAAAATAAAAGGACCAGCGAAAACAAAATAAAAACAGAACACATGGTATATAAAGATAGGTACAGAGTGCACAAACCAGAAAATAAAATGATGAACTTATAATTTCCTTTCCTCATAATGACCTTTACTGACTGCAAGCAAAATACTGAAGTGTTTTATTATGACGAAAAATAAATTACCCTTGCTCACATTTAACATTATAGAAATAAATTCAAAATAAATAGAGCTACCCAGCTGCATTATTGTTTTTGTTGGAGATAAACGGTTGTATACGATTGTTGTCATCCTGGTCATGTTATTGTTGATCATTTTGCCAATTTGTGGGACATCAAAGGTATTAAGTTATTTTTAAATCCGATGATTTCAGACAACAATTCGGCATTGAAAATAATCATTGATAATGCTGACGTTCTTTTAAGAGCTTAAAGTTCCTGTTCTCAGGACTGAAGGCTCCTCCCAGTGGTTAGAAGTAAAAAAAGCCCTTATAATAGAGGCCTGACCAAAGTGAAATCAGCCGTGAGGGTAACTGTGATCTACAAGTTATTTTTATTAAAAGGTTGGTCCGTAACATTTTACCAGTTAGAGGTGAGTTAATGCTGTATTATAGTCTTGGACCCTCTTGAATGAACCTCCTTCTCTTCCCTTCAGGGTTGGGCCCACCCACCCATCACATTGCACCATGCCTTTGGTGACGAGGAATATAGAGCCGCGGCATGTGTGTCGCCAGACTATCCCCACCACCATCCGTAGTGAGCTGGAGTGTGTCACCAACATCAGCCTTGCCAACATCATCCGCCAGCTTGGCAGCCTCAGTGAGTGTTTGTTGTGTGTGCATGAAAAGATAAACCTGTCTATAAAAAAAAATTATAAATGTAAACAACTCTGTATTATCTGTTACAGAATATTCGTGAATCAGTTAAAATTTCTGCAGAGATGCTATTTTTAAAGCTGTGTATTTGTAGGTAAATATGCGGAGGATGTGTTCGGGGAACTGTTCGTGCAGGCTGGAGCGTTTGCCATCCGAGTAAATACACTTGGGGAAAGGGTGGATCGTCTGCAGGTCAAAGTCACCCAACTGGACCCCAAAGAAGAGGAAGGTAAGGACTCCCACGTATTACTATGAACATTCAAACTAATCTGGGCTATTAATAGTTTGTAGACCGTAATTATACCTTTTTTACATCTGGACTCTTTGGCTTTAGCTGGCATGTTTAGAGGAACATCATGAAATAGATATTCACTCCAGTTTGTTTCAGTCTCTCTGCAGGCTATCACCACCCGTAAGGCATTCCGCAGCAGTTTGACTCAGGACCAGCAGATGTTTACCAGGCCGTCTCTCCCGATGCCTGTTCAGGACACCTACGTCACCTGTGATCCTCCACCACCTCTGAATTACCTCAGCCAATACAGGTTCGGACACTGTTGACACACACACACACACACACACAGACACACACAGCCATTCAAAGGAGCACAGTGTACAAGGAATACTAAGAACACCTACATGGGCACGTGCAGACATATGTATATAGAGTCAAACGCAGGGGTGGTGTTGTTATGTGGGAGACACATATTGACATGGATGTCGCAGAAAGGAATTTAGGTGAAGAGATGTGGAAAATTAAATGAATGAAATCCCAATTATTATTAGCATTTCTGCATTTCAGTCTTAATTATTTTGTACATAATAGGCAGAAATAAAGGCTCTTGGCCATTATTGGAAGTTTGCTGTTTGGGGTTGTCAAAGCACAAATATAATCGCACACAGGCATTTTACACATATTTTCAGGTTCTTAACTACATGGTTCATAAATGGTTGTCCACAGGGAGGATGGAAAGGAGGCCCTGAAGTTTTACACTGATCCATCCTACTTCTTCGAACTATGGAAGGAGAAAATGCTGCAGGACACCAAGGACATTATGAAGGAGAGACGCAAGCACAGGGTGAGACACACATTTTTATGCCACACATAATACAAGTAACACTACAGTCAGTAAGCTAAAACAAGTGGACAACATCTTATTTAGTCATGAATAATGTATATTTTCATCAATGGAATGCATTTGGATCCAACCCGCTGTTACGCTCTCTTTTTTGCGTTTTGTGTCTGAGTAGAAGGAGAAGAAAGACCATCTGAACCAGCGGACTCTGAATCCTCGAAAGATCAAGACCAGAAAGGACGAATGGGAACGTCGAAAGATGGGGGAGGAGTTTGTGATCCCAAAGAATGAATTGATGTAAGTTGAGATTGGAGGTGTTTATGTGTAGCTTAAGGTGTGTCTTGGCCATCCAGAGATGCCCAATGTCTCAGTGATTCTGGGGAGAAGCACATCTGAGGTAGCTTGCTAAGATCCTGTTTTCTGTAAGTTAGAGCATTTTTGGCTATGTGTGCCATCTATCAGCCATTAAATGGACCCATCAGAATCCTGAGATATTTCTTCAACAGGACAAATACAGAAGTTGTGCTTAAGAGTAAAAGTTACACTTTTCCTCTGGGTTGTTTGATGGAGCAGTGTTGTGCAACAATCACTGCAATATCTTGTAAAAATCTTTCTTTGAATACTGTGTTCTGTACAATGCCCTGACAGTTACTTCATCTTTTGAGATGACATTGCACATGCTGCAAATGGTGAGAGGGCACCAAAAGTAGGGCCGGGCAGTTTGTTAAAAATAATGTGTGGTTTTATTTTTTTTTTTCAGATCAATGTAGCAATTGCACTTAAAAAAAAGAAATTTCCCTTTTGTTTTTTGTAAGGTATAAATAATTCTATAGTTTAACCACCATATCATAGATTACTGTTGACAGGTAAACAATATGTGTATGTGTGCTGCTTTTATTGGCTTGAACCAGACCAAAACAAACCAAAAATTACTTAAAAAGCTGGAAATTCATCAACAATGCTGCCTGAAAGGTTAGCTAGGAGAGGGGTCTTCAACTGGTGGTCCTGGGTGTATTCATTTTGACTGTGGCAGTGACTTCAGGGATATCATTTTAATGCCATGAGTACCTAAGATGTTTTATTATTTTTAAATGCATAATCTATTTCTTATTTCAAACTTATCAAAGTAAAACTTAGTACAAGAGCCTTTTCCCCCTAACAGGTACATTCCAATATAACCCATGACAAATTTGGATTTCTAGGTTCAGTTGTTAAAGGAAACACTTTGAGTCAATAGCAAACAGTAGTTTTATTACGTATTATGTAGAGCACCTTATTTTTTTCAGGTGATTCCATTCTACACACTTCAGGTTAACGATATCAATGATCTATTTTTGAAATCATATTTTATCTGGTTAACACCGTGAGCAGTGTTAAAGAATTAGCCATCGGACTGTGTGTTGTTATCAACCCATCTGTAGATAGTAATAGTTCTCTCTGTGGTGCATCCTGTCTGAGCAGCAGGATTTTCTCTCAGGGGGTTTGTCGCAGAGAACACACCCTGGCAATGCACAGTAAACAAAACTGGGAGGCACACAGGTCATGTGGTTGATGATAAACATGTCATGCCAGGCATTTATATAAACATGCGAGAAGCCTTAGGACTTATTAGGTAAATTGTGTGACAGACGCAGATATTGGTAATACATCAAAAACTAAAATGTAAGTTGATAAATAGAAAGTGTGAAATATGTTGTTTCTGTTTTTCAGGAATTCTTCAGAGGGCCTGAATGGCAGCATTGGGTCTGGAGAGGGCTTCAGTTCTGAAGGCCTTGAGCAGAGTACAGGCTCCTATGCCTTTGAGGCTGGCTCCCCTCTCCCTCCGCCCGGCCCTGATGACTTCCTGCCTCCACCACCCCCAGACATGGCGTAAGTAAAACCATGCATCATTATTCATATACAAACATACTACAATAGTTCTGCCTAGGACTGAACTCTGACCTCTCATTTGCTTTTTTTCACTGGTAGCTATAACGATGCTCCCACCCAGAAGCGTGTCAGTATGCTGTCTCCCAGCCACCCTCCTCCTGCTCCCCCCATGGCCTCTC
>OMNV01006325.1:1151-11390 GCA_900303265.1 Brotula barbata
CCAGCCGATCCCGCTCGGGCTAAAATAAAATCTCCGACAGACGGAGGATGATGACGTTGATTATTCTCACGGATCGGATCTGCCAACAAAACAGAAAAAAAATGTCTCAACGCGCTCCCCTTTTCCGCACCGAAACTCGAATATGGATGACGCGGCACAAAATCCAACACACCTGCACATTCTCGTCCTCATCTGTCTCTGAACAACAGCGGCAGGAGGGAAGCGGGGAAGGTACAAACTGGACAGATCCAGCGTGGTGCAGGGACACCGGGGGACCCCTGGGATTTGCACCCTATTCACACAGCGCAGCAGTATTCTGATTCGTCCCCTCATCAAAGGAATCTTCTGTTCCTACTTTTTGGGTCTTGGGGGAGTCCAGAAGTTTAACGCTGGAAGCAGAACGGCGCGGAGAAGGCAAACGACCTCCTTACTGTAGCTGCCTTTGTTTAAGATAGCACGCTCACGCTCACGCCGCCGCAGACCAAACCCATCTCACACGCAAACGCAGCGCAGACTTTATCGCTTCATTGTAAAACAGAAGACGGATTTGCTATTGATTGCATTTTCCACCCGTTTCTTATTCTTCCCTTCTGTCCTCCTCCTCCTCCTCCTCCTCCTCCTCCTTCTCCTCCTCCTTGCTGCTTGTTTGGTGTGGGGTTGTGAGGCTGTCAGGTGAGACACCATTAGACTGGGTCCTGACAGGTTGCAGTAATGACGGCCGATGTAGAGGAGGAAGCCAGCGTTTTTGCACAGCAGTGCAACCGCACGTGCAGACACACACACGCGCATGCACACACACACACACACACACACGCACACTGTTAGAGATGCTTGATGGACAAGAATCCAGTTAGTCCGGGCATCTCTGTATTCTCTGCAATGTTTACTACTCTGGTCATTGTACTTTGTGTGTGTGCCTGCCTGTGTGTGTGTGTGTGCGTGTGTGTGTGTCTGAAAAGACTTTGGCCTGTAGCCGAAACACACTTCAAAGCTTTATATAGTTTACAATAGAAGATGTCTAATCTGTCGGTTGCTGTTTCCTCCCACTGGGGGAGATCAATGTTTTTGTTGTGATTGTGCTGCAGTTTTGAAATCATCTTTATCTGGTTTCTTAGTCTCATCATCTCAACCAGCAGGGCAGGCTCGACGCTTGCCCCCCTACTCCGCTAACAACCCCCCAAATGTCTGATTGTCTCACAGGCGTTATTATGGGGCTGTAATTCTTTCCGTCTCCCAGGGCTCTGCAACACTTAGCACGAATACCAGCGATTCGGAGCTGATTTGAATTTGGCTCGTGCCGGGTTTGCTCCTCACAATCAAACCTGGCGCTCCAAAACGTGTACGGTCGGGACAAACTTTATCTGGTGTGGACTCCACCTGAGCAGCTTGGAATAACGCAGCGAGATTCTCTTGAGCCCGGACGTCTCCACACATGCCATTCATTACTATCTTTAACAATCCACATAAGCTATAAATCAAGAATACCAATAAAAGAAGCTTATTGTCCCGGGAGAAGAACAGCATAATTACACAGCGCGCATTCAAACACATGGTCTGGCTGTCATGCTCCCACAATGCACTGCATTCGCACACCGTGACATCTTCATTCCGGTGATCCTATGCTGCGAGTCTTCCTAAATTAGCTAAAATCTCGTCAGCCATCAACGCGGCGCGTCCTCTCAGACCCCTCCGTCTATGTGCCCGGCTACCTTCCTAAAGCCACATAATTCCCGTCGTCCTGGTGTTTTGGAAGTGAGGGAGCAAGGTCTGTCCCCCAGGGCTGTTTGCCTGCCTGTCTGACATCATAGACCGCGGCATCTTCTGATCCGCCGGCGCAGAGACAATCTGACAGGCTTAATTTACGATGTCAGGCCTTTCAAAACCATTTCCCCCTCACGCTGACAGCAATCCCGCATTTATAAATTAGCAGAAACATTAACCTTTAGACTGATTATAACGTGTTCCGAGGGAGGCAAATTAACTTCCATTTGTTAATGTCAAATTTTGGGTTCAAATGGTAGCAAAGAAAATGAAGTAAGGAGACGGAGGAGATAACGTGATGTATCGGGTGTCTCCAGATGAAATGTTTTGTCAGGTTTTTTATGACGAAGGCGATATTGTTTTCCAGGTTACGGGAAGCTCGGCGCGCAGCAGGTGAAGCCGGGTAATTGCAGTCGTGCTCTCATCGCGGGCGGCACAAAGGTCTTATTGTCTTTAGAAAACACGGTGGTGCGCGGTGTCTTTTCCCGTTTAACACGCCGTGACCTTCTAGAATTATGCACCCTCTGAAATGCAGATTTTGTAATGTATGGTTACTATTAAAGAATTAACGCCGCCATATTGGCGATGTTTATTATTCCGAGGGAACAATGCCAAATGATAATGAGGGGGATTTACTTCGTACGAAGCCGTGGTCTCCTGATTATTGCTGAGACGCGGCGTCGCCGTTCGCTCCCATCAGTGCGATTGCTAACTTGTGCCCATCAAACACGGCGAAGTCTTCACACATTGGCATGTAACAGCTTGTCACGAGGAACTGTTGCAGTAATATTTGTGGCTATTACCCTAATTAGAGGAAAGCACACAGATGGTGTTGTTTCACAAACTCACAGGCTGAGAATCAAAATGTCATCACTGCCAAAATTAGTGATGGTCTGAGAAAATAACCTAAAAAAAAAACAAAAAAACGCATCGGTCTTTCTCACAGCCCAGTTTTTCATTTTCGGAAAACTTCTTTCTTCCCTCCGAGTGAGACTGACGTTAAATGGCCTCTCTTCCTTGATGAAAAAACAGGGTCTTTAGTGGCGAAACAATGGTACTTGGGCACCATATGCTGCATTTAAACGCTGTAAGACAGCTGTGAGGCCTGAGTGTTCCTGGATGTGGGCCAGCTCCCAGAAGAAGCCTTCCACTGGTTGGAAAATGTTTCCAGCTCGAGCAGGAAGAAGCCACTTTTCATGAAGCAACTTCCAGATGCACGACAGAGAGGATGAGATGTGTGTGTGTGTGTGTGTGTGTGTGTGTGTGTGTGTCTGTGTGTGTGTGCTTTTGCATGTGCATGTGATTACTGTTCCACATTTGTAGCCAAGTCTAAGCTGTGCCCGTATCTCTAATGAAGGCAGTAAAAAGGTGAAGTTTTCTACAGGTGGACGTCCTGATTGGTCCGTTCTCCTGGCTGTCCTTGGCCTCCGACGCCTTCAAAGATTTTTTTGATTTTTTTATTTCTTCCATCTGTAGAAATTTTATTACCCTCAGATCGCTGCCCATGCTTCGTTATCTATCTTCGATCCGGATCGGCGCATAGGCCGAGGAGCGCGGTGTCTTTTTTTATTCAGCCGCACGCAGCAGGTGAGAGAGGCGGACACGCGGCTACACCCCTTCAGACTCTGACTTTATTACTCACCCCCATAGAAACCGTCTGTCAATCATATCACGCTCCTTCGCAGACTAGCCCAAGGGTAGAGCGCCGGTGCACCTTCTCGACAATGTTACATTGTTCGCTACATATAGCGTATCTACCACAGAGAGGCCTAGGATTCAATAAGGAGACCATGGGGTAAGATGATCCCCTTTGTTGGAAAGAATGCCGAGGATTTTAGATTGCTGAGGTGAGCTTTTATGTGATGCTCGAACATGGTTATGACGAGGTGAGAAGTTTCCAATAACTGTTTTTTGTTGCCTTCAGCGGGGATTAAACCGAATCTGTGCCCGTTGCTGGCATCTCAGATTACAAATCTGGAAGCTGCCAAAGGGAGGGTTAACTCATCCTTGTCATTCCCGAATAATCTCCTCACATAATACCTGTTTTGCAGCGATTTTATGTCTTCTGCGAACGCTTTTGATGTTTTGTTTTTTTCTTTTCTACCTTGCGCTTTAATTTCTGTCATCCTGTTTGGAAGGGTTGTGTTTACGTTGGTTAGAGAACAATAACAAAAGGGTAGACGGAGAAGGCTACCACCGACGAAGACGAGGCCTACGGTCTGATAGACGATCCGGGCAGAAGGAGAGAGAGAGAAAGAGAGAGAGAGAGAGAGAGAGAGACGGAATATTGAGGGAAAGTCAGAGAATGAGATATTTTCAAAAGGGAGCAGGTTAGCATTGAGTCGGCTCCTCGGAGCTTTAATAAAACGCGCTCAGTTAGCCCCTACTCATTACTATACTATGAGTATTGACTTTGGCCTACAGTCATGAACAGATAAAATGGTGTAAGGGCTTGTCCTAAGTGATTACTCTGAATTATAAATTTGTCTGCGTGTAACCCAGTACGGACTGTCTGTTCACAAAGAACGCTTAGGTACACTTCCCATGCGCTAACGCACACTTTGGACACCTACGAGCTCAGGTAGAGGCGTTAAAGCATGCACGGACACGAGCGCGCCCCGTGACACAGGAATGAATACATACACAAACAAAAGCGGGAGAAAGGGGGTTTATTCATCAGATAATGATTGCAAGAGCACATTGAACACCACACCCACACACTCTCTCGCTCACACACACACACGCACACACACACACACACACACAGTCACACTCAGTCACCCAGTGTTGGTATAGTGTCTGGTCCTGACAGCTGAGTTTTAATTGGCCAGGGTGGTGCAGCACGGGCCGCTGTCATGCGGCTGGCAGTTTGAGGGGTTGTAGGACAGGCCCCACCGTGGGGGCTGTCAAACGGCCCATGGTCTCCACGGGAACCCCCACCGTGGGTGTCCCGCCTCATTTAGGAGCGCGCAGACAAAGCGCCAATTAAGAGGGGCTTTAAACAATCAAACAGAGTTCCTCAGGGCCCACAGACACTCCACAGGGCACTGAGAGAGACAGACACACAGACAGAAACACGCACGCACGTCCACGCCTGACGGTCCACACGCACGCACGCACAAAGGCAGGGAGGTAAAATTAGACTGATCATGACTCGATCTGAGGACATAATTAATGCTTGTTCACGGCAACACAGGGATGCGCTGGTGTGCAGACATCCCTCGGAATGAGAGCGGAAATGAAACGGGACCGAAAAGAGCACAACGCTGAATCCGTTTAAAAGAAGAAAAAACAACAACAACAACAACAACAACTTTATAATTTATCAGAAAGTTTGTAGATTCAGCTGGTGGATTTTTGACGTTTTTGTAGCTGTCAAAATAAGTGCCGCCGATTATCGTGAGCCCACACTGAAACAGAGCGCTTAACCTCCTGCATCTGCATGTGTTTGTCTGCCTCTAATCCCACGGAAGGAAGCGCCACTGACTGATATTCCCCGCTAAACTGATGAACCTTGCATTTTTAAGAGCAAAACAGTGTCTTTAATGTATATCTCTGTCACTCCCCTGCTTTTGCCCCATCTTCCACTATGAGCTTCCATATGCCACTTCCATATGGCCCTGCACCCTCTCCTGACAAGCCCATGGCTAAGGCCCATCCATCATTCTAGGGAGTGCACTCACTTGTTATCAGCTCAGGCTGGCGCTGGGGAGTAGGGAACAGAGATGAGAATGGGGGTAACAGAATTCAGGCAAATTGCCTGGTTGCCTCCTCGAACTATTTTGTCAGAGAACAGAGCGTCGTTTGCCTGTTGGATATTGGATTTTGGATTTTTATTATCGGCCCGGGGTGATTTGAACGACGGATTTCAGAATGTGAGGATGGAGATGCGGTGGTGTTTGGGTAGAAGCCTTCCAACAACAAGCTTAAATGCTGAGAGAGAGAGAGAGAGAGAGAGAGAGGGTCCATGATGCAAGTTGTCCTGGAGGGGGAGATACAGGCATGCAATCGAGACGGAGCACAGGGAAACACTACACCACCCTACAGAGCACACACACATGCTCCTCTATCAGCAGTGACAATAATGGGAAGAATAAAAGCAGCAATAAAAATAATAATGATGATAATAACAATAATAATAACGCGAGAATGTGACGTGGCCATAAACTGGCACGTGTCTGTTGAACGTCGAGCGAATTTACTGGATGTTCTACATGAGTCAGAGCAACAGGAAACGTGAACGCGAACAAGCAGAATTATTGCAGAGGATCCAAAAGACTTTGGCCTAAATTCATCATCCCCCTTATACAGTAGAAAAATAAATACTGTCCTTAAGACCAGATGCTGGCTGGATTCATGATGTTTATCAATGCTAGTATAAACATGGACCACAGATAGTTTACATTTCTATTACAGCACATGTTCTGCGCTCTCTCACTTTTGCAAGAAATGGATATTTTCTACAACTTCAAGCCGGTGTGGAAATGGACGCCTGTGCTTGTATTATATTTCAAATATAAAAACATTTTCATAGAAGTCATAACAGCATCTACAATAGTGGGATATTTAAAAAAAAAAAAAAGAAAAGAAAAGAAAAAAGAAGCCCAGAGTCAACACGCAGCATAATTCTATATCTTCAGATGCACGAGCAAGTGTTTGGTTACATGACTCAACCAGGGCTATCAGGCGGCTGAATGATTACGCCTGAAGAGAGCAAAATCAATTCGGGGGGGAAGATAAACAAAATGCACCTCAAGAACGATAGCCTCGGTGGCCGCAGGTGTAATGACATTCAAACGCTGATAGAAATCAGTAAACACTCAGGAGTGTAAAAATGAAAAGCAGCCCCGGATACAGACAAACGCTGGGGAAAGGAGCAGAAAATGGGAAAATCTCCGCCAGTGACGAATGGGCACCTTGAAACAAGAGAAAAAGGTGGAGGAGAAAAAAAACAACAAAAAAAACGTCCACCTTGAAACGAGGGAAAGGGTGAGGCAGATAAGGATGACGACCGGGACGAGGAAGTGGAGGGATCGTGGCCATTTTGTGGTATCGCTGGTGCCAGACATTCTATCTGGGGGGACATGTAGCCTCCACGCGCTCGTATGCCACGGTGGTCACACGGGGAGTCGGCTGGGGAGCAGAGGAGGAGTAATTTTAAACCCCATTAACAATCACCATATTTATTTATGAGGCTGGGGCTGGATCGGTATGTATTGCTGCCCACACTTCCTTACTTACAATGAGTCCGGAGGACAGATGATCCTTGTCTGAGGCTTCCTGGGAGGAAGAGAAGCCCCACTTCCTTGTCGACTCGCTGATAGCATGAATAATTGAGAGGGTGTAAGGAAAAGAAGCGACTTAAATGTAATATGTGGCCTTGTTATTGGCTCCCACCTTTTGTAACCTTTCAGTTTTAATTAACACTGCGGTGCCAAGCAAAGGCTGCACATCTGTGCCAGCGGTTGTGAAGGTGACAGGAACTGTGTGTGTGTGTGTGTGTGTGTATCTCTGCTCGTGTCTTAATCTTGCACGGTGTCTAGTGTATAAAGGATTTTTACCTGAGTAAAATTGTCCAGGTGCGTGTACTTGATACTTTTGATTTCTTCTTACGTTTCAGAGAGAAATATTGCACTTTTACCGGGTCATCTGATAACAGAGTACTTGAAATGCAACGCGAGATAACCTCGAGAAAATTGCTGCTGCCAGGTCGAAACCTTTATATCAGCACAATGCATTTAAGACAAAATCTCAAGAGTCTAACCAGGGAAAATGGGTCAGAGAATTCATTGTAGTGCAAAGGAGCACGTGAACTTTCGAGCGACCCGAAAATGTAAAAATACTGCAAAACGCCTACTTTTAGAATATGCGTGTACAAATGCGTCGATGCGCGTGCTAATACTTGAGATGTGCGATGACGTCGTGCTAATCAAACACATTTACTCGTTCTTACGGTGACTTTTAGCGCGTAAATTTTGGTCCAGCTGTGTGTAATGTGTATTTTTCCATATCGCGATTTGTACTTTTACTCCAGAAGAGACTTTTAAGTACATCTGATGTGAACCATATCTTGCACATTCCACTTTTATCGCCTGTTTCCACCAGCGCAGCCCACCAGATTGTGTATTATCTGCCGTCTTTATGACACGTGCATAATTCCGACCCGAAGCGCTTTGATTTTAAACCCGATTTCAAATGTTCCCCCCCTTTTCGTCTCATTACGACACATTCCGTCAAACCGGTCAAAAAAACCCCCCAAAAAAACGCCAGACAGTTCAGCTGCGAGCTCATCCTTCCTGCTACTACGTCGGTAAAACCCTCCCCGATCGAACCCGCCGTCTTATTCCGCACATGTGTCCTCCACAACAAGTGCTGCCAATATGGCTGCCTCACTCCTGTCTGGGCGGGAAGCCGCGTCACCGCTGTGCCGCGGCGACTTCAAAGATCCCGACGCACCACACACAACGGACGGACGGGCGAGAGGAGGCCGGCCGATGTAAGTAAACGCTCAGGCATTTGAGCATCAAAGGGGGCGAGCCATTGTTGTGGTCAGTGTTGTCTCACATGTGTCATGTTGGATGATGTGGCAGGCAGCGTGTCGGTTGTTTTGATGTACAGTGGTGCTTTTCATGACCTCTTAAAGGGTTGTGGGGAAGGGGGCGTGTGTTCAACCACAATGCTGGATCTCTATCGATCAAAGTCAAGTGTCAAAACAGACAATTGGGTGATACGCTATCAGAGGATCTTCCCTTTAAAACAATGAAGACGGGGCGACGTGGGTTCCTCGGGGATTTCGACATATTTTGGCTTCTTCTGTTTCTCCTGCACACACGGTTTTCTACACGTTCACCACAAGGATTCGCTCTGACTGGATTAGAAAATATCTAAAAAGGACGAGAGAAAAAAAGAAAAGAGGTGTTTACTCGGCCCTATTAGATAAACACATAATCCATTCTCCTGCGTTCAGATTTTAAAAACAGGTTTTATGTCTCGTTGTTTTGCTCTTCCTGGCTGTCATTCAAGGAGTTTGAATTGTAAGCAATTTTTCTCTCACCCCCTCCATCATATTAAAGCGGCTTTGTTTTCCTTTTCTCCCCTTTGCCCAGTTTGTTCAAAAGATGTGTCATCTTTTTTACATGATGGGTCTGGACCTGCAGGAAAGCCCTCCCCTGTCCAGCTGTTTTGTTCTGAGGCTAAAGGGTGAAGGCTGGGGAGGGTGATGGGGGGTCAACGTGGGGAAGACAGATGAGTCGGAGGGGGAGTATGGAGCAATCCTCAAAGGGAAAAAATAAGCAGAGGGCTTCTTCTCATCCTGGCTCAGGCCGTGTTAACCATAAAGATCTGTGTGTGTGTGTGTGTGTGTGGGGGACAGAAAGCAGAGCGAGAAAGAATATCAGGGCCTGAATATTTCCACCCTCACAGCAAAGGCATTTCCATAGCAGGTGGTCTGGCTCAGCCGCCATCTGGAGGCCTCGATGGCCAGATAACCTTCGCTATTTACAAACCCCAAACTTTGTTTAGACAAACCCTCTAAAAGCCATGTGATGGCCAAAAAAAAAAACCAAAAAAAACCCCAGCCTGACGTTTGTTTTTAACGATCGAGACCTGGGAAAGAGGAAAGTCACACTGAATTTCCACAAAAACCAAAATACTTGTGTTGGGGAATAGGTAAATAAATAGCGAATTCCAATAAGAATGTGCAGTTACGTCTCACAGATGCCGCATACCAGAAATCCATAGAGTGGAAACTCGTGCGACTGCATACAAATGAGTTTCCTCTCATATGCCTCCAAAAAGTAAGAAATAATAATCATTTGGTCTAATTGCTGGGAAAGTACAACCAGCGGAGCGTTGGTGTGTGAGAAAAGCGTCACGTCAGAGAGAAACTCAATAACCGGCCGAGTCAGCGTTATGTCATCGTCCATATTCATTTGTTTGATTCATAATTTCCTCTTATTTATTTATTCCTTTAATTCTCAGAGATGATTTTGCCAAAAACACAGCCCGGTCTTCCCCTCAGATTATTTCCACGCCGACTACAAGAAACCTGACAAAAAAAACAAAACGCTCCCTTTGTAACGATAGTTCCTCCGTAAACTAGGTCATTTACATGAGAGGCACACCTGAGTCCAACACGCTTTGAATTTTGTTTGAACATCTTTTCTTTTCTTCCCCCCACCGTGCAGCCTCTCGGTGATTGCGAGTGTAATACGGGCCGACGGTATTAAAGCCATTTCCGCTTAGTGAAATATGTGTCCCGTCAGCGCGACTCATTCATTATTTATCCGTTTGCACACATCTGAAACAAACACGAGAAAACAAAGCTGTTTATGGCCCCGTGGGTTGGAGGAGCGCTGGCTGATGTCATCCAGGGGATGTGCGGCACGCTGATTTATTTTGAATGTTATTAACCTTTCCCTCCCTGGAAGGTTCCGCTCACCTCGCTTATAAAAAGTCGGAGTGAGAAAGGAGGGAGGG
>OMNV01006336.1:1164-11328 GCA_900303265.1 Brotula barbata
ACCCTGACCCTTACATTCAGAGATATTAGATATTTTCCATCTTCCTATGTGTTACAATAGTTAATGGAAGGAATCGTGTTTACAAAAGTTAAGATTTTTCTCCTGATATACAGTGTATTGCACAGGGATCACTTATTAATCCACGTTCTTCAATTACGATCGATCGATTTTGCGATCTCTCGAGCCACAACGTTCCCTCTGAAACGTCAGTAGGAGCCCGGCACATCGATTGATCTCCTATAGAACGTTATGTCTTCAGATGTTTCGGCGTATATACCGTCAAAGAGAGCTCACTCTGTTACCTTTGTGTCGTGAGGATCCTGTAGTGTATGTGTGTAAGTGTGTGTGAGGAGGCGGAAGCTGCTGTCTTATTAGTCCCTCGGTGCCACTGACCCCTTCCAGAGCATTCTTTTTAAATGGCACTGGGTTTTCACACCTTTCCAGAGAATGGGGCTGAAGAATTTCTCACCCATGGAGCTACACATTAAGGGCAACCTCCATTCCTGCTGCCCTACTAATGGCACCGTTCCCGTTTGCTCTCCCCCCCAAGAGGAAAAGCAGAAGCAGCGGCGCTCCCCGCGGACGATGTCTGTCGTTTTTTAAGTATGTCCTGGAGAAATTAGGTCAATAAACCACACCAGGATTCTTGGAAGAAACAAAACAATATGAGGTCATGGAAAAGTGAAACCGCTCAGCTGGCCTGGAGAGCTTTTTAGCATGGCACAATATACACGTTGTTATGACAGTTAACTCCGTCCCAACACTAACACAGTCCTCCGCTAGAATAAATTGTCATCGTGAGTGTTTGGTGTGTGTTTGTTTGACATTCTAAAGGCGGCTTCGGCTAACAACACCAATTTTGGAGGAACAGAACCGGTTCATTAGACCCAGATCAACTCGAAAGGCAGCAAAAAGCTAAGTGGTCTTTTGTTATGAGCGGTGTGTATTGACAGGTATGTATGTTCATGACATCATCCATACGCCCAGACTCCCTTTTTCCAGGTAACAACACCTTTTTGACTTGAATCCACCTCATAATTCCCTGTGAATTATTCCCTTATACTTCTAGAAGTGCTTACTGGCAATCCTCTTCGTGTGATGAATTTCAGACATGATGGCCTCCCTGTAATTACAGCGCTAATGATCATTTGTGCTGCATGGCGGTGGGTGTAATTTGCCCATTCCCAAGGCAGCAACAAAGTTGTTTTATTTTTCTCATCTTGAGCGCAGTCATTCAGCAAATGGCTTTTTGTCAGATCGAAGTTTAACATGAAGTTTTCCTGTCTTGCCGCTCGAAAAAATTCTCATAAACTTGCGGTTGGTTGTTATTGCTAATCCGTTTGCGTTAGAGGGTAATCGCTGTGAACAGATAGCGGTGAGGAACTTGGGAGGGAGCGATAAAACTGCAGGTTTTGAAGACGTGCTGCGCGTATCACCTCGTCGTGCCGCTCGGCGCGTCTTTGCTTCGGGCTAGGTGACGATACGGACCACCATATGCCAAACGCTAATTGTTCCCTCTGGACTGTGAACGACTCCACCGGCGACTCAATGACACCTGTGATTGGAATATTCAGCAAGAAATTTAATTCCACGCCTACTGTGCTCTGTCATAATGAGGAGGAAAATGATGAACGCTATGCAAAGGGGAGAAAGTCACATTCACTAAAGATAATACAGGGGACAAATCCACTCTGCACACTTAGATCTGTCTGTTCTCAAGCATTTGTGATTATCTTGTATTAGTAAGATTGTAAAGTTATGTTTAATTTTGTTCAATAGTGATGCTGATATGATTTTTTTCATTTTTTTTACATATTAAATGAATAAATCATCCCCCAAGGTTTGTGCTCCAATTGTCAGTGTTATATTTCACACTTGTGAACGATTTTAATGAAGCTTTGCTCATTAGAAGGCCGAGAATGTGGGATATCAAAGAAAAAAGAAGAGATCTGACATGATTGATCTTAAAGATTTGGATGTTTTACTTATAAATTAGATATTATATAATTCAATCCATCATACATCAAATCACAGAGTAAAAAAAAAAAAAGAAAAGCTCATCAGTTTTTACTGTGTTTATTCTAATGGAGCATTTTAATTATAGATCTATGCAGAAAATGCGTCGTATGACTGCAACAAAACGGAAACAGCACCTGCAACAGAAAATCCTGTGAAAGTATAAATAAACAAACGAACAACCGTCTTGCAAATCCTCGGAAAACCTTTGAAAAACTCTTGGCTCTGCACCAAAAATGAATCATTTCGTCTTTGGCTCGTAGCCACTTAATTACATGGAAATCTGCTTTGATTTATCCATTACGTACCACGTGGCAGAAACATCAATAATAAAATGTGAACAAATATCACAAGATTGAGCACAAGACGGAGGGTTATGCTGTGAAATTCTGTCTTTACGTGGTTTTAGGGCCCCCCTGGTTGCTACAAACTCTAGTCTACTTCAGGAGTTTGGCAGTTAGTGCACCGCTGTGGTTTTGCCCTGAATCAGGTCATAAAAAGCGGCCGTAGCCGTAAAGGTTATCCCCAGCTTGTATCTTTTTGTCTCCTGCAGCTAAGCTCTGGTCTACCTGTGTTGTGTTTACTGAGCCCTTAGTATAGTTTATCCACCACATCATTATTCTTGTCCAGTTTCCTGTTTGCAAACCCGAATCCTTGGACTTTTCAGTGTTTATTGGGTAATTACTGTTGTGTGTTTTTTAGTTTGCGTTTGTTGTCTGTGTTTTCGGGAGAAAAACACAACTATGTAGACAGTTGGTGGAGAAAATGATCTCACACACACACACACACACACACACAGACACAGGCGTTCTGTGTTTAAAAGCAGTTTGTACCTACTCTCTTGGTCTGCATTTCTCCCCTGGAGTCTGAGGAAAGACCGACCGGCTTCTCGCTCAAGTCGATTTCCATAACCGACTCCCGTGATTATCATACCGCTCCAGTTGCACGATTATTTTAAAATGCAGCGCAATTCTCAATATTTACAACAACCGTATTCAAATCCCGGGGGGAGCGGAACGTCTCTCCTCCTGCAGCTTACTCATCCATGTAATACTATGCAGAGATCCTGGCCATTACCTCGTGAAAAAGCTCCCGGAGACTTAGCGAGGTTATTGAAGCCTACAATTTTACATATAATTGGATTGTATTAGCGGTGATTTGAGCATTTGAATGCCTGAAGAGAAAATAAATAGATACGTGTTCTATATTATGTGGCTCTGTGTATCATAGTTCAAGGTGGGAGGATATAAGTCCTTATGATTTGTCCTGCAGGTCATGTGCAAACGCTGGTGGAGGAAGTCAATAACAACATGGGGTATTTGTTGCTGTATTTATTGTTTATTGTTTCAAGCGTCTCTGATGTTTCCTGTTAAACAGATGCAAAACCCTACGTGAACGGAACGTTGATATTTTACCGTATTAACTATTCCTGCTGTTGAAACAGGTGTTTTATTGTGGAAATGAAGTGGAAAAATTCAGTTTTGCGTTACCACGTGCGCACGCAGCTGCTTTGAAACGAACCGCCGTGAGCCATGTGTCCTCTGTGTTAATATTGCATGCTAATTAATTGAATTTACTTCCCGTAGACTCGTTGGCACATTGAGAGCATATGGAGGCTTTTGCAGGAGTCTGGAGTGGCCACAAGAGAGGGCGAAAATGAAAATTCATTTGAAAAATATCGAGCGGAGACTTTTAAGGATCGTGTTGTTGAGTTAATAAAGTTTACAGAGTAGATTGGGATGACGAGTCTGCCCAAAGTGACAGTAAATCCCAGCTTAATGTGTGGGAGCTACGTAAAGTAATTTGTTTAAAACTTCTATTCCTATGTTGATTGAAATATTTTTATCAGCAAAATAAAATCTCATTCTTGGATTTATTATTAAAATATTGCTAATAACTGAACAACGATCCAATATACAAAGATATTTACAAACACACTTGATTTAGGGATGTGAATTTCTAATTAATGAGAACATGACCGGGCCAAAAATAGAACCCTGTGGAGCACCTGGATTAATAGCATAGTTTGATTCTCAACGGTGAGATCCACACGCTGAGATCTCTCACTGAGATTATTCCAGCACGGGCACAGAGCCTTCATCGATTGCAGCAAGGTTATCTAGGACGTATTGGAAATGCTAATCATTGCTAATGATTAGCATCAGCAAACAAAACAAAATTTCACCGGACGCAGTGCAGAATGAGAGGATGCCAAGGATGACTCTGCAATTCGTCGTACTTCTACAGTTCATACAAATTTCCATTTTTTTTGATTAATTTTGGCAATAAACTGACACGTCCATCAGAGGTTTATTATCTTTTTGGCAGGAAATGTCCTCCTGAACGAAGGAAGATCCCGACACACAAGCAGCATAATACGAACCCGTATTTATCTATCTTATATATAACTGGTCACCCAGTCTGACTCACCTGTCTCCAGCCCCTCACAGACAGTAGTTTACGACTCCTGATGTGTGCGGTCCCGTGGGGGCATCATATTTAAAGACCTGGCTGTCCGGAGAAATGGTAAATGGGGCCGCTGACGCCTTCCAGATCATTATTGTTTTGCACTCAGTGAAAATGAATGCTGACCCTTTACTCCATCAAAGAGAGGGATGAGGATGCTGAGGGGAGGGTGAACTTCATTACTGTCCCTGAGCTTGTGGTCTTCATTACTTCCACAAATTTCCCCCTTTTCCTTCATCCTTGTCTGTTATTTGCCTCTTTGCCTCTTTCTGCACAATTGTTAGCGTTATGAATTATGCTGGAAAAGGGCAAAAAATACCCAAGAAATCTCCCTAAAGTGTTCACAAAAAGGGGAAATGTTGCCCCTCGAGATTTTTTCTCACACGGTCAAAACAAGACGTGGTTAGCCTTGGTTAGGGTCTTGCTAGCCTGTGGGTTTCTGTGCATCAGCATCCCAAGGTTTTTGACAGGTGGGGTGAAATTTGCCGGAAAAATTTTCATAAATTTGCATCATCCTCTGTTCAGTTTCTTCGTCCCTCCAATTACATTCCTGGTGAACCTTCATTATGTATGAAACGCTTGGAAAATACTCTCTTTTGTAATATTACATAAAAAATTGCAGCATCCTACTTTATATTACGGGGTGAAAATATGTTTATAATTTGGAATCTGCCAGGAATAAACATGACAGATTCACCATTTAATGATTGAATTAGTTTACATTGTTCTCCATTATATATACTGTATACAGTATATATTTACATTATATAAAATGTGTGTGTGTGAATGCCGTCAGGACACATAGAAAGCTGACTTTGAGAGTGATTTATTGACAGCGGACGTTACTGTCTGTAATTTCTCTCTCATCATTCCAGCGTATAAAGCACGAAACGCTTCATTTGCTAAATGTTGTTCACATTTACAAAAGGATTCATAATATCCGTCTGGAGGTGTTCTTCTTCTGGCCCGCTGCCAAGGATGGATGTTAAGGTTATTGCGTTCATGCGCTGATTAATTTAGAGTCTGGACCCCGTGAGACTGTGGGTACCGGCCTCTTTCTCACACACCGAGGTTCCAAACTGTACTGTACACTACACACTGCTGTGCAGTTTTGTTTATTTCTCACATCGTCCCAAGTCTAGTAGGAATATATTTCATATGTGGCAACATGACCTACATAACAGGACATACAGACGGAACAGACTTTATGAATGACTAACAAGCACGCGTGTTTGATCCTGTCAATCCGAGAACTCCAAGTGTGTGATTTCTGTGCTCGCACTCACGCGTCGCATCGATGTAACGCAATTATGGAGGCTTAGACTTTTGAAAAAGAGCAATATAGCCCTATTCTGACCGGAAGAACGCCAAAAAGTTGAACGGTGATGTCATATCTGCAGGTGTGACTTTTCAAACGGAAAGATATCGAAGCGCGAGTTCTGCGGTGTCACAAAAAGAGGCCAGACTGATGAATAATATATATCATTAAAGCAATTAATTGGGCTTCACAGCTCCCCTCACCCAGCACGTCAAAGCTGACTGCCAGCTGAATTTCACCCTCAGAGAATTAGCTGGCCGCTGTCAAACTGAGGTTTAAGTGGGGCCCACCGTTCACAGAGTCTGCCTCCCTTCACAGAGGACGACAGTGACATCACCGTGCTCACTGGAGGGAGTGTAGCCAGTAAAAATACTTCAATAAAGCTCTAAAGTACGTTTTATTAGACTTTGAACTCATAGTATAAGTATTTTTAATGATTTTTTTTAGCATTTTTGCTTTATTATGATAGTAAGAGAGACAGACAGGAAGGACAGGGGGGCGTAGGACGGAATCGAACCTGCACTGCGGCATAAATGCTTACTGTGTTAATGCACGGACCGCATAATGCAGCGGCGGGCACATATAAATATTTATACTATATATAACTGTTAATAAATATTTAATCCTAGTGCAAATTATGGCTCGACCGTATATCTGAAGTAAAATCTATACTTTTACTGCAGTACTTAAGTAAACAGCTTTGTTGCTCTTAAATTGTATAAATGCTTCCTGTCGCAAAATGTGAAGTTCAAACTGAAGACTTAGATGCAGGACTCTGTCCTTCAAATGTGTCCTTCACAGTTCAGGTAAAGTTTGAAAAGCTCCATTGAAGTGAACTGCTTTCCCTCATGGACTCTATGGTGAATATTTCGTAAAAAAATGTGGAGTATTGGCACGTGGAGATTATAATTTTGTTAATCTGAAGACGATTTCATGACATAAATGCCACTGTGAGGAGGAGAACTGTTTTTTCTTTCGATATTTAAGTTCAGTTATTACCCAAAGTCATTTTAAAATGAAATATCTGTACTTTTACTCTAGTAGAACTCTGAGGTACTTCACCCACGGCAGCTTTTAGCGTGATAAAGTGCTTTTGTAAAGCGGCCTGTGATTGAAAGTGTGCCAGAAGAAGCGTTAGAACTGCAAACTTTGTGGATTTTTGATCCGTGCCGAGCTCATCCTCTTTGCTCTCGCCGTTTCTCGGACGATAAGGGTTTTTCCATTACGGCGCTGCGTGTGAATGGAGACACAAAGCGAGCCGACCTTATCGGTATCTTGTTCGAGAGTCCTCATCTCTTCCAAATCGCCTTGGCGGATACCGGAGCGTAGATGAAGCGTCATCCGTGACTGGATGACAGAGATATAGTGCGTTTTCAGGGGAAGGAAAGTGGGATCGCATTCCGGGTCACACGGTCCTGGTCTTAGTATCTTAGAATCATAGTGTGTTCATAGCCAAGAGGATTATTTCACTGTTCTCCGATGACCTTTTCAATAAAGCACCACCTAATTCAAAGCTGTTGTAATGAATTCTAATAAACTGTTAACGTGGACCGCTCTACCTGTTCTCCCTTAAAGCAGGAAAGGGAACAGTTTTGCGCTAGTACAGCCAAAACACAAGCGATTGATTACCGCCTCCGCGTATCGATCGGACCGAGCCGTGACAAACCCTCATCGTCAGGACCACCGTTAATGTTATGTTTCAACAAAGGGCCCAATTGGGTAACTTCACTCGAAACAGGCCATTACTGACAGAGTCCAGCACAAAGAAGGTTAATGGCTGCTTTTATCTCCTCATTTCGGGTGCATTTCATCGAGCTATTGGACGCGTTGACGTGCTCGCAAACAAAAAGGATGGATTCATAGTGGATGGTATAAACCGACAGATTTAGACTCAGATTCAGATTGAGACGGCGAAATGTCTTTTAATCCAACTTTTAGACCTTTGAACCTTCTTGAATCTTCAATCCAGACTGTGTCAAACTTTATTTCCTCCCGTTTTGCCCCTTTAAAACGGAGCACGGCGCGTCCCAGATGCGTAATTAATCCAGAAATCCAGGTAGCCCCGGCGGATTTACGAGCCTAATCTTGCCACTGTACGTTGAAGAACGCCCGTATTGTACATCCACAAAGGCTAACCCGGCATTCCACAACATCACTCCATCAATAATTCAACAGGCTTAGTCGCTGAATGCTAATGTCCTGCGTTTGTGAACACGTTAATGAAATGGTTTAAGCCGTTGATGTTTCCCCGCAATCACTTGTGCAAACTCCTGGCTGATTTAAATTGGAAGGTCTGTTGTGCTTCCAATCGACCGTTAATATTTAATGTTGCGCCTCCCCACATCGCCGTTTCTCCAGGCGGCGGACAGACAGGCTTTTATCCTCCTGCTGCGTTAGCCTCGGTCAGCAACCAGGAATGATTATCTATCACGGCGCGCCGATTGGTTGCCTGTACTTACGGGGTAATGTATTGTTTGAGGACTGGACGGCCTTAAAGAGATTGTTAAATCCACCGGGCTTTGACATGGGTTCAATCTTAAGGTTAATTCCCCAGAATGCTAACTGGTCCTGCCGGGGAAGGAGCACGAGCGGCGTTAAAGCCGTTTCGTCATCATAAAGTGGAAGAAGCTGTGGAGTTACTCTCCCTGACGGCACGGCGGAGCGGCGGTTGGCACGGTTGCCTCACGGCTAGAAGGCCGTGGGGTCGAATCCCAGGGTCGACCTTTCTGTGTGGAGTTTCCATGTTCTCCATGTGTCCGCGTGGGTTTCCCCCACCCACAAAAACATGTGCGTTAGGCTGATTGCTACTGCTGCTGTCCCCTGACCGAGGCAGATCTGGACTTGGTCCCTGGGTGCTGTTGTGTGTGTGTGTGTGTGTGTGTGTGTGTGTGTTTGCATGTGTTGTCTGCCCACTGCTCCTCATTGAGGATGGGTAAGAATGCAGAGAATTAATTTCCCTACGGGGATCAATAACGTACCCTTCTCTCTCTCTCTCTCTCTTTTTGCTGTTATACTCCCTACAATGTGTGTCTTTCTCTCCATAGTAGTTACAATAACACTCCTTTGATCCGTGGCTTTCAAAGCTCACACAATCCAGTATCTCCTGATCCTGGCCCCCTTACTTTTATTCATCGAATCTACCAAGGGTTTATTATTTGTCATTTTTGCAATTTCTTTAACCTTCACAGGTTTCACTCACAAATCCATATCCTGTATTTGTTGGGCCGCTGACAATAAAAACCCCGAGCTCGACTGTTTTATTTAACTTTGAGGTTTGGTGCGGGAAAATGACTTTTATGACTGAATGTTTTTTTTTTTAGTCCGTGGCAGCAATCTCAGACCTTGACAGGCTGAGGAAAATAGATAAACTTATCATGGCATCTGGAAAGCTGCACTCAGCTCGTGCTCTGACTTTAATGGCTTCGGAGCGAGCCGACTTCTTTCCTGCTTCACGTTGGGACGTTGTAAAACCGTACCCGAGGAACGGCGCGGGGCTTTTATGGTCATTTAAGGTCAGGAGCCGAGAATTGTGTTTGATTGTGGATTTTTTTACGGCCTCTGCTGAAATGGAGCCGGTTTCGGAGATTATTGGTAAAGCGCATTGTGATTTTTTTTTTTTTTTTCCCCGAGTCGCGTCGTCGCAGCGCCAACTTCCTCTCTGCTGCCACGATGTCCCATTTTACTGTCATTGTACGTGTCTGGCAGTGATTCATCACCTTGCCACCCTATTTTTGAGGCTGCAGAAACTGCTTATTTACTAAGCATTTCTGGGCCGAGAGCCCAGATTTAACTGTTCTATTTGAAATCGAATGCATCGTGCGTAGTTTAGAGCTACTGTTTCCAGTCACCACTCTCCATACTTTTGAAATTGACTGCAGTGGGAATGTTTACGCCGTCAGTCTCCGAGGATTTATTCCTGCATAATACATTAAACAGAACGGAGACTATAGTTTTAGAGAGTCTACTTAGAGCTTTTTATGTCCACAACACACTCAGTATCCTAGTGACTCATTCTTGGGACTGAATTGTTGTGATCGTTTCATCACAGCGGTGCTGCTTTTGTTAATATGGAAGATTACAGACACCGATGCAGCAAAGGTGGAAGTTTGCCTGTAGCAGTAACTGCTCTAAGTTGAAGTATCTGGGAAATACCTGCTGATTTTCCTGCATTATCAAAGTATAATAACGCCAGTGATGAAATATTATTTTATCTAATTGAAAGTCAGTGTTTGTGTTTCTGCGTCAGTCTTGATTTGCACTACGCACAATCTCAGGTTGTCATTGTATATCTTATTTTACTAATATTTATAGTATGGTTATACTTACATTTTACATTGTACATATATTCTATTCTATTCTATTTC
>OMNV01006344.1:1112-14770 GCA_900303265.1 Brotula barbata
TTCTGAATATGTCAACAAAATAAGGAGGAGACATTTTTCTGTGACTCCAGGCAAGAATGGAGATCATAATCATTAATATTCCACAGAAAGATTTGAATCTGTCAAATCACAATCAAATAAAATCTGCATTTTTAATTTTTTTAATATTTTTTTTTCTTGTTTGTACCCTTGAAAAGCGGATTAAAGGGTTACATCTGTTCTACGCTAAGAATCCTCCCGAGCATCTTCAAAGTGACATCACTTTTGAGTGCTGCAGATTATGTGCGTTCCAGCAGGATTCAAGACTAGTGTTACCGACTGAAGCCCAAAAGTGATGAGAGCATAAAAAAAGTGTCATTGATTCAAAAGAAGAGATTACATTGTGTCTGACACAGGCGTGAACATTAGTATGAAGCTCCTGGATCAAATTCTGCACGGCAGCAGTAGCCATTGATGATATCGATCAGAATCGCGGCTACTACGACGACTGTGCACAGTCCATCAAATGGCTCTTTGAAAAAGAGCTCCACAGCACTTCTCCTCATTTCTCCGTATGTCTGAATTTCTACATGTGTTATCTGAGCCTCCCGAGGATTTCTGCATTTTCACTTTTCGTGCACTTTTGATTTGATTTGCCTCTGAAATGCTGAACTGCTCCTTTATGAGACAGAGTGACTGGAAAAATATATCTTTGAAAAAAAAGAAAAAAAGAGGGTCTGTGCTCTTAAAGGTCTCTTGAAAAATGGAAATTTGACACATAATTCAAATTCAATTTAACATTTTGTGAAATATTTGGAATAAAAAACACCATCATTCTAGAAGGAGTCGTCCCCTGGTTACTGTCACGCTGCTCCAGACACCTTTATTGATTTTGCGGACTCGAGGGCCACAAACCAAACTTTTGCGGTTTACGGACTTGGCAGAATCGTGTAGATTTTAAGCCAAACTCTGACATCTTGTCCAATAAAAGAATATTTTGTAGTGCAGCTTTCAGCAAAAACTGGACTCTGGAGGGTTAAAGGTCAGGCCCGTTTCCAGACCTGAGATGACAGAGGTCGGGACGAGGAAAGTTGCCGAAACGGGAAACGCAGACGAGGAGAAATGCGAGCGTGAGGGAACGTTCAGACATAAAAGGCGGTGCTGCTGCCTCTTCCGACGATCCGCGGGGTCCTGCGGTCCCACAGTAACAGTGAAAAACACCACCTACTCAAGCCTGACATCTGTATAAAAACAAAAATAATCTGCTGTCAGCAGAATGTTCAATGACTCCTATCACCCGAGCGCTGATAAAGACTCTGGATCGGGCTGTTATGCGAGGGGCCGAGGGGCTCAGTGGATCGGAATGCATGCTAATTGCCGTCAGAAATATGTGGCGAGCCTTACGATTTCTGGCATGGCTCCGTACCTTTGGCGAAGGACATGCCAGAAGGGCTGTAGCAAAACAAAGATTAATGAACGGTGTTGAATCGCTGTAATGCCATGTCAACAGTACCATACATTTCATTACAGAGGTCACCGGAGCTGCTGCGGTAATGTCATGCGAAAATTCTTCACAGCACAAGTCTGCGGCAAGCTGAAAACAGGAGATAAATATTATACTTGTTGGATGATATTATACCGTTGATGTGATTACATGGAGCCATTTACGGTGGCCAAATGCACATTTCCTCAGCCAAAGGTATTAAAGAGGGTGTTGAAAAGGAAAACGTTCGCCGCCGCCGCCGCCACGGCCGCTGCATACAAAACGCGTTCGCGCCGTCCGTATAATCCGGCGTGTCAGTAAAACTTGACGTTCTAAACAGGAGCAAACCTCCCCTTTTTAATAATTGATATTTTCTGATTAAATGTGGCAGTTTGGAGATAATGAATTCTTTATAGTGTGCCTTGAGCAACTCGACGGCCCCTCGCCCTGCGTGACAGCTTTATGGGGTGTCTTTTTTTTTGCCCAAAATTTTTTAAAGTTTAACCTATGTAGATCAATGTGCTTCCTTAAAAGAGTTTAATAAATTAAAGTGCAGGGGGCTTTTTTTTTTTTTCCTCAGCGAGCAGAAAAAGCTGATGAGACAGGTTTAGTTTAATCTCAGGCAATAGAAGTCATTAACCATTCTCCCAGGAATTAAAATATAGCTTGCCCTTTTCTTCTCTCACTTATCATTAGCATCACTTTAATCTCCCCGCGTTTCACACTGCTATTTTAATCATTACTTACTGCCTTTTGACAACTGAAGAACATGGCTTCTCCCCGCTCAGGCAATATCCTGATTTTAGCTGACAAAATGTAGGACATCATTTAAAAATATCTAAATTTCCCCCCTTTCTCCTTTTTTTTATTCTTCCGATTTCCACCCGTGCCACCCGTGGACGTCTGTCTGCTTAGAGGAGATCGAGGGGACAACATTGGGAGGTATTTCACGTGACCCCACTGCCAGGGTACGGGAATAGAAGACGGAGTTTATTTGTATCTGTGGTGAAATTCCCACATTATTCTATGTGGGTCATGCCGGGTGTTGAGGGCATATTTGTCTGTCCTTGAATCAATGAACATTTACAACAGGAAGCACATATCTCCAGAGCAGAATATAAATAAAGAATTGTGGCCCTCGCTGACTTTGACAGATGTAGGGCACGCGAGTTCTCCAACTTTTGTTTCTTTTTTTTTTTTGTCAGCCGTAACGGTAAAAAAAAAAAAACGGACAATGGCGCCGGATGTGGAAGCGTGATGAGTATGGGAACGAGGAGGAGACCGACACGCGGAGGAGCGTCCGTTAAACGAGTACATTACGTCGCTGAATTTGACATTGTGTGAAATTTGCAGCGTGGGGATTTGATGAACCAAATACAGCAAAACGTCGGAGCTACATAATGAAAAAGTCCACGTAATTTACATGATTTGGGCTTCACAGTTCATTTACACGACATAACTTGATAAAGCGACGTGTTTATGCAAATACGCGCATTTACGTGTCATTACAATTCCCTGATTCAACAGTAATCCATCTAAGCGAGCGTAGTTCTCCGCTAAAACACGCGAAATTGAACTAATCTGCTTTTCCCTCTGTGACTTTGCTGCCTTTTCAAAAAAACTGTGCCAAGATTAGAGGCATTACCCAAGAACAGACACCCCGACTCCTTTAGATTTGTGTTCAATTACTTAAATCCTTTAATAGAATTTGAGTTTTGTCCAAAACAATAAGTAACATTATTACTGCTGTCAAAAGCCACAGGCGGGCGACGCGTAGCGAGGGAGGGCGCTTCGCATTCCGCGCACGTGTAGCACATTTCCAAGGAGGAAAAGTGAAATTATGATCTTTTCATGTTGGTGTGGTGAAACATGTGGATGGCATATTGTCCTAATAATCCACACAAGCTTACAGTAACTCACAGACGGGATCTGTACGGACGCCCCGTGCTTGTTTTTGCACGCTTGTCATTGGGCAAATGCGAACATGAAACCCGGCAAATCCTCCCTTCCTCCCCTCCTCCCCTCCTCCCCTCCCTCCCTTTCTCGGGGCTCAATTTAAAAATCAACACTGAACTTGTCCTCCAAAACGGTTGGAAGCAGTTTACGAACATTTCAACAATAAAATCCCCTCCTCTTACATCAAAAAGAAGCTCAATTCATTTCTGATCTGGATCCAAGTTCAAAGGCGAAGTTAAAGTGATACTTCAAAGAAGCGTGTAATCAAAGACATGCAGCTGTTAAAACAATCTTTTGTTAGTTCATTGTCTTCAAAAACCAGACTCTTCACAAAATCCCCAAATGAAGGGAAGCAGAATCAAATAAGTTGCATTCAATCATTCAGAGTGGGAGGCTTTAGTGTCACACTAATATAAATGCAACACTAAAGATTTACTACTATTTACAACAGCTGAAGCGGTACAATAAGCTGCTATCCTGCCGCAGGAAAAACTACTACGGCGCTCTTAAATATGCCAAAGGCTGGAGGCTCGGTAAAATATACCCCGGACTCCAGTCAGGCGTTTTGACAAATTAAGCACCTAGTTATGAAGGCTACATTGTGATATTTGATGTTTGTATCCTTGCTTTTGTGCGTAAGCAGTATAATATCCTATCACTCTTTCCTCTGTGGCCTGCTGCACTGTGTCATTTGATTTCCTCCACAAGGGCAAGCTGTGGCTGTATTAACAAGTCCCCATCGCCACCCGGATGACATTGGAATTTTAATGCTTGACCATCCGAAAGGAGGCGCGTGGAAAAGAGAGGAAAAAGGAGAGAGAGAGAGAGAAAGAGAGAGAGAGAGAGAGAGAGGGGGGAGCTTTGCCCGTCCGCTGGCTTGACTTAATTTTTTAATATGCGTTAGCACCTTACTTTAATCCGACTCTAATGTACATTGTCAGGGGTTACTGTTGAGATAGAGAGAAAGGGGCTGTCAATCAAGGCTTGGTCAAATTATCCTCAGACTCCATTAGGTTTAAAATGGAGCGATGAGGTCTAGCGTGAGTCAATCAAATCATTTAAGGATGGCTGTTACGGTTATTACGTTCTGCTTGTTATGGAACCTGCTCTTACATTTATTACCACCACCGCTAAGTCAAAGTGAAAGTGAAAGACCTCTCCGACGCACCTGTTGTGGTGATGGGTGAAACATTTCCCTATTAATTCTGCATAAATCACCTTTAATTTCTCACTGGCAGGGGGAAACTGTACACACACTCTGGAACAAGAACTTTTTATTTCCATGGTGGTACTTGTGTAGTCAACAGCTGATACAGTGTGTGTGTGTGTGTGTGTGTGTGTGTGTGTGTGTGTGTGCCGGGGTTCCTTAATTAAGGAAAACAGAGGGAGTACGTGCAATTTTGTGATTTCCCAAGATAACGAGGATCTCCAGAAAACATTAGACGATGCAGGCTAATGTATACGTTTACTGTAAAGCCACAGAGCTTCCTCCGCCGAACCGATAATGTGTATGATGTGCTGATCAATATGGAAAAAGGATGATAATACCAGCAACGATTACACCGTGGCTGCAAACTTCCACCTATGGCCGGGAGACGTTTCCCTTTTCTCCAGGAAACCCTTTGAATTTCTTTCAAACCAACGAGATTCCACATCACCTCTTCAAAGATAATCAAGTTATAAACAGCTGCGATGGAATTTTGCTTTTATTACTGTTATTTTGCGAGAGTAAAGACTACTAACCTGTTTGTTTGATGATCCAAGCAGCGACCACGGGGGACAGCACATGGAGGAGGAAGGAGAAATAAAGCGAGGGAGAAGGTCAGCAGAGTGATAAAATCAACACATCTCCCGCTTATTAATACCATTTATTAAATGAATTTCGCTGTGAGAAAAACAAAAGATAACAGAGGAGTTTCACATTGCGTCGTTTTGCAGATAAATCCGCAGATAAGCGTAATTGCCAACAAGACAAAGCGAACGCGTCTGTCGCGTCGGGGCTTCCACAAAAATTTTTGGCGGGGAAAAAACCTGCGAGCGGATCACAGGCCAACTGACAATATGTGTACAATAAGAACACTTTTGTGAAACATCGGGGGCCAACGCGCCAAAAGCTGCGTAAGTGCCAGCCTCCGTTAACAGCCACGTTTCCTCCAAACAGAGAAGCGGGGGGAAGAAAAATCGGCAGAAATGACATTATCATTTCCGTATATGTCACGAGGCGAGTAGATTTATGTCAGCCACTGAAAGGAAGGTGTGCGTGAACCTGCCCGCGAACGTGTGAGCGCGGCGGATGCCTGTGTGTGTGCATCTTAGTGTGCGTCTGACCCGCTCCATCTGGAGGATTCGAGCACTCGGGGGCTGTCACACAATAGGGAGACGAAAGCCCGCTGAAGGATAACAAATGACTTCATGGCAAAACAGCCATTGAAATTCTTTCAGTATGTAGCATTAAAAACAACTGAACAAATAGAGATAAGAAGGTGGGTAGGATTTGAAATGAGATTTTTTTTTTTTTTTTCGCCGCCTCTCCCTCTCCTCTCTCTCTCTCTCTCTCTCTCTCTCTCCCTGTCTCCCCTCTCCCTTCCTCTCTCTCTCAGCTTAAAAGCTAAACAAAACAAATGGAGCTTATTACTGCAGATTACCTTACACTGGACAGATTCACCGCATGAGGCCCAGAGTAAACAATGTCTTTCTCTCCGTGTACTAACTATGTGCCATTTATAACAGTGAGCAATCATATCCACGGTGCCCATAGATAAAGCAAAATCTACCCTGGCCCCGAGTTTAAAAATATAATTGTTTAAAGGGCTGTTTCCATGTGTGTTACCATAGCAAACACTGATAAACCAATTAGAATCTGTTAGATTACTGCTTATATTACCAGGGCTGCCATATGAGACTGACAGTGTATATGAGAGCCCAGGGAAAGGCAGATTCCTCCTCTCTCTCTCTCTCTCTCTCTCTCTCTCTCTCTCGCTCTCTCTCACGGTGTCACTCAGGAGGTGTCAGGCCATGTTATTAACACCACAGCCAAGACTTTAACAGCATTTTATTTGCATTTTCATCTATTTTCGGCTTTGTTAAATAAAAAGTTGTCATTATAGGCACGTGCGACGTACATTTCCACACTCTTGTTTGCATTCTGGTGTTTATTTTGAAACCTTTGCCATGTTTTAATCACACATCGATCCGCCGCTGCTTTTTTTTTTTTTTTCTTCTCGTGCACACTGAGTGACAACAGGTTGTTTTAAATAGCGTCTCACTAAAAGCCTCGTGATGCTTCAAACAAAGTGCCTGCCGGAACATCTGTAGCGTTTGGACTTCCCGTTCCGACTGTTATCCCGGGATGGGCTTGGGCTGACAAAATGTGGAACTTTCAGAAAAGTCAGTCGTGCCCACATCATGGAATTCTGTCCCTCTCTGTCTCTCTCTGTCTCTCTCTGTCCCTCTCTCTCTCTGGCTGTGATGGCAGACTTGCACCTCGCCATCAGCTTTGACATTCTTACCAGATTTAAAGCAGTTAAGATTCTGACCTAGTTCCTCTGAAACCAGTATTCTGACTGACTAGTCATGACCCACGGGTGGCCGACAACCCGTGTTTGCAAGGCTAGCACTTCATGAGTGCTGGTTATTGATTTCCCATCAAATGTTTGTCAAATAAAAAGTTTACTTCAGAGTGGGTTTCCCCCATACCATCCGTTAACAAATCTTAAAAAAACAAAACACACTCTAGACGTTATACTCACACCAGCTAGCTACCGAGCTACCAAACAAAATACTGAACATGCTAACAGCTAGCTAGACAACTAGCTAGCAGAGCTGTTAGGTAGCTGCCAAACTGCATCATAAGCAGCTAAATCTGGAACAATGTCCACGTTACATACGACTAAAGATGTGAGCGCAGCGCCACAGCAAAAGGCTAAAATCAAAGTTTTCAGGGTGGTTTGGGACCAGTGGGTTTGTCTCACCAGATGACATTTCATAATGTCAACCTTGAACAATGTCCAACACAAACTTCAATAGGTCATACGTTGCTCTGGAAAATAAAAACTATTGTCATTTTCTTCCTTTCTTTTGTATTAAAACTGCATCTGCTGCTCCGGGGTCAGCGTGACTGCCGGCGTAATAAGCGAAAAAGCACGGCGGGCGGTTGTTTTCTTTACATTTCTACGATAATTTAGCCGTTATCTACATTAAGAGTAAATAGTCAGAGGAATGGGGCGTAACGGCTGTATGATTCACATTTAGGCACAGGGAGCCACAAACACACAGCTATTACGGAAAACAACCAGCCCAGATTTATCATGCGACCTAGTCGGCCTAACAATCAGGCGTTAAAGAGAACAAAAGCCCATTCCAAATAAATTCCCACTGTATTTGTGCTGGGATTTGATTTACTGGCCTGTGGGGAGGCACCATTTGGTAGCACAAGAAGAGGCGGGGAAGGAGAGGTAGGTGGTGTCTGGGAGTGGAGCTCGTATTTGTGTGTGTTTGTGTGCATGTGCATCCGTACGTGTGTGAGGGCGTGTGTGTGTGTGTGTCTGTATGCGTGTGTGAGGGGGCTGGGCACAAGGGGATGGTGGGTAGGGGGGTGCTCATGTGCCAGAAGTGTTTATTGTGTCATGGTGATTTATTGAGTGAGCTTCATTTCACTGAATGTTCTCAGATATTTATTTCCCTAAAGGCCCCACAAAGATATGAACAGGCCTGCATCCACATATGTCATCATTGCCCATTTTACAGCGTCAGGAGATTTCTCTCAAACTAAGAGGGGGAAGAAAAAGAGAGAGCGGCAGAGAAACAGCTAGTGGCGATCAGGGCACCTCTCCATCAAAGCCCTGTAAACAATGGTACCTCAGCAACATGGAAATGGCATTTTGGAATATGGCTGACGACTTTTCGGCGTTCATCTTTCCTCTCTCCACTCCTTCCTGCCAAATACATACTTACAGAGCATACATAATTTAAATCAAGACTTTGCGGGCCCACTCAGCAAGACTGGTTCAATGTTGAAGAACTCGCCGCCTCACACTTTCCCCCTCCTTAAGTAGAACATTAGTTTCCACTATTCTCTCAAGCTATCGCGGTCAAACGTGCAGAGTTAAATAATCACATCGCTCAAAGTGCGTTAATGTGCATCATATCACGTTTAATTCTAACGTCGTACACGATGATTAGACTCCAATTGGTATAATAGAGAAATTTAACAGTCCTAGATTGGGCAATTGTGACTTCATTTACTCACACCACGTGGGCACAACATGTGGCAGTCATTTCGACGTTTGTCAGGAAGGCGACGCGTTCATAATGGAGATCCTGGATTTATTTGGATCGGTTTAACGGCCTTGTTTCTTTTGATCCCATTAATGAAATGTCAGCGTTTGTAATTGTTGCCATTTTGATAATCAGACGTCGTTTAATGGTCCAAACTGTAACTGTGTATAAATGGTGAATTGGTGGACGATGAGTTTGACAGTAAAAGGGGGCAACAGGATGGTTACGTAAAAAACTCATACTTGTTGTTTGGGTTTCCGTGATTTCTTTTTTTTTTTTTACTTGCTCACAGTTTTACCTGACTTTTTTTTTTTTTTTTTATTCCAAAAGGCCAAGGAGTGTTATGGCAAGCCACTATCTGGTTGATTCTTATTCTGTGGGGGTAGAGAGTGGGTGAGGCAGCCAGATGGTAGGAGTCTTTGATTCTCCAGATGGCTGTTCTGTGTGGTGCTCAGTGACACTGGGCAGGCTCATTGACATGCTGCCTCCCTCCCCTCCATCTCTTCGCCTCCTCTTCCTTCACCTCCTCCACCAACAAAGTCACTGTTACGAAGATGGATACCAGCCCCCTGGCCTCTCGCCACAGATCTGAGAGGATGGGATGGGACTTTCCACTTAGCCCACCAAAGAAAATGTCAATGTTTGGGATCATATTGATGACACCCATTTGCCACTGTCAAATCCAGCTAAATTGTCTATGGTAGGTGACTGCTATTGAAGCTAAGATGATTTGAGAGATGAGATGGGCCCCCGAGCACTGATTTCACTTCAGACACAACAGGTCTACGGGGGTAACTTTAGTATTAGGATATAAAATACTCGGGTCATTTTCGGCGCCACGTAGCATCTCAAAGGAGACGCGTTCCCACCTTTTTGATTTTTGCTTGGATAATGAACATTTCTCCTGTCAGAACACACACTTTTGCTTTATTAGCTGTTCGTTTTCTCCGCTGTATATAATTATATTTATTAAATCTGCCGTCGACTGCTGACAAAGGCTAAATTCTCATTTTGACCATCATCATTATTTTTTATGGGATGAAGGGAAAAACACCCCGGCCATATTCACTCCTGGAAATGAATCTACATTCATGCACATCTAAATTAGCCTGTTAAGCAAATCCTGGCCTAATTTGAATTGGACCAGTTAAGTCCGTGTTTCTGCAGATCAGCCAAGCTCTGGCATTAAACGCTCCCTGCTTTATTCCCTGACCCCTGGTGCACCTCTCCTTTTGGGGTCATATCATCATTACCATAGTGCAAGCTCAGAGACTGTGTTTCTGTGTGCCTTAATTAATGTGTGTTTATAGGGGGCCACAAGAGTGAGTGCACTTAATGAAACATTGCTACGGTAGCCTCCGGGGTCCAAAAGAGACAGCTTCTCTATTGTGCTGCTGATTCTTACAGGCTGTAAACACTTAATTGATCTGAGGAGCATATTTCACTATGCATTCTGGGGAAATCTTTTTTTTTTTTTTTTGGAATTGGGACGCCATGTGATTACTTTATTTGGTTTTTTTTTAGGGTTTGAAAAAAAATCATGTCCTGTTGTGTGTTAATTTGAGGACGGCATGGGTTAATGAATGAGAACCGTGCACACGTGGCAAAAGCGGATAGACGTGCGAGAGTGCGTGCGAGTCTGAGCGTGTGTGTCTGTGCGTGGGTGCACGTGTGGTCAAGATGATACCGTTGAAAACGATCCCTGATTGTTGTGATGTCACGTCTGGGAGTCTGGGGGAAAGTATTGGTACTATAAAAAGGCCTGGAGGTCCTTCTCCTGCGGTGGATTGCTTTCCTCCAGCAAAGAGTGACCGTGTGTGTGTGTGTGTGTACGTGCGTGTGTGTGTGTGTGCACTGAGGCCGATGACAGGGGCCATGGCCTCCACACCCGGGGGACCGCCAATGAGAAAGAAGCATTTCCTCTAACATTCCATGGGTCAGAAAAACAATTTGCCCAGAGAAAAGTGGCTAAACAGCTACAATGCCACTCAATGGAGCTCCGGGAACAAACTGAAAAGCGACGTCCTGCTTTTTTGGCACGTTTTAACCTTGATGGCGGTGCATGTGCGGCGTCTTTACAAATGACAGCATTTAAAAATCCGATTGTACCAGCTTGACAACACTGCATAATTAATAAGTTTGCTATGTGCGTTCTGAAACTGTTATGCACTGGAAGAAACAAATTCATTTTTCATGCTTCAATTGCTTTGTGATTACTGTTAATCGAGAACACAGAATGATTCCCTACTTCATTACCCTGTACACACACCATGTCTGCTGCAAAAATGTAAGTACGTGACCGACCACTCTGAAGTGTCCCCATCCCAGCAATCACTCCTCTAAATATGTCCACTTCAGATGGTTATATTATCTAAATATAAACACAGGCTGAATCTGCAGCTCCAACACACACACACACACACACACACACACACACACACACACACACGATTATCTGCAGTCCTTTAATCAGCGCAGATTCTGGACCCCTCGGAGAATGTTCATGATGACATAACATCAGGTCAAGTGAAACGCAGTTTAGGAAAGCCAGGATAAGACCATCACCCAAAAAAAACCCCAACAGAAGCAGAAAACGATGAACAACGTCAGTGTTGCTGCAGCACACACACACACACACACACACACACACACACACACACCACTTCCTCTTTTTTCTTTCTGTCTTTCTCACACTCCAACCGCTCTGACTTCTGGGACAGGCACAGAGAACATAGCGGACATTTCTCAAAATATTCCCAATCTAGGACAGGCAAAAAAAAAAACAGACAATGACAAGTGGCTGGTGCAGTGTTACTGGAGCAGTAATCCGAGGACAGGAAATAAATAAATAACCTTTTGCAAAAATGACCCTGGGCTTTGTCCGCGATTAACTGCTGCATTTTGTGACACCTTTGGTATTCCAGGGAAACGGGGGAAAACGGGCTGATGTGTTTTATTAAAGCAGATAAAAAAAAAAGTTGGAGCCCAGTTTTCTGGCAGGCTGAGTATGGAAATGTGTTTAGCAGCGGTCTTAAGAGGAGTTGATTGGGGGTGGAGGATTCTCCCTGAACACAGAGCTTTCCCAGGGAGAGCGAGGCCAGGTAGTTAATAGGGGTCAGAGCCAGGGCTGAAGTGTAAATTGGCAGGGGTGCATCAATTAGAGGGTGGCAGAGGCTAGGATAAGTAGAGGAGAGACGAGCTGGATGGAGCCAGAGACAAGAGCGTAATCTTTATCGCCGCCATGAGATATTACAGGAAGTGCGGTGAAAAATTAAAAGCTGAAAAAATGCACAAGTTAATGAGACAGAACAGTGGCTTTACATTAATGTCCGGGCTGAGATTTGACTGATCGTGGTTTCAATCCCAAAGAGGACACGCTGCGCTTTTTGGTATCTTCTCGTTTTACCGCCTAATCTGGTTACAACTAAGTGTTGTAAAAGTCACAGAATTCCAGATTAATGCCAAAAAACTGGTGGTCAACTGGTGGTAAAAGAGTCCTGAAGACTTCATTTTTGCAGCATCTGTAATTCCATAACATAATGATGTCACTATGTAACACTAGTGCTAAGCCACACCCACAAAGTATGAGCTTCAAGAGATTAACATAGTAACAAACATTTAAAGAGTACATATTGGGCTTTTAGTTATTTTTGCAGTCTAATTCTGTATCTGTTGATGTCAATAACTTATTGAAGTGTTTAGACACGCCCATTAGGCTAGGCTAGGCTAGTATAGCTATAGCTGTCAGTCAGGCTTTTGGGGGTTTTTTTTCACAATAAATCACATCGCAAAGCTTTCAAATCAGTCCTCTAAATAAAGATGCGTCTTTTTTTTACGTCTCGCTTACCTCCTTTCCTTTAACACACGTCAGAATTTCTACATTGCGCTTGGCTGGATCGCGGACGCTTTTCAACAAAGCTCGAATGCGCTTCTACATTTTCGAGCGCACGCCCGTGTGTGTGTGTGTGTGTGTGCGTGTGCGTGCGTGTCCCTGTTTCCACTGAAAGGCATAGAAGCGAGCCACCTGAGCCCACCTGGATACAGGAGAAGCACTAGAACAGATGTGGAATTACACAGGCACCCAGGAGAAAAGGACTCAAGTAGGCTCTTTTTCTATAATACACAACAATTGAATGCATCCATTTGTGTGTGTGAGAGTGTGAGTGTGTGTGTGTGTGTGTGTGTGTGTGTGCCCATGTGTCTGCTAATATGCATGTCCTTGTGTGCATGTGCAGGAGTGATTCAAAAGGAGAGATATTTGATTATATTGTGTTCACCTATCCAAGTGATCCAAATGATTTGAACATTGAACACTGGAGCAGCCAGGCACTACGGAGCTTACATTTGCAATCTTATACCGTTTAAGTGTATATTGGAAAAAAGACAATCTCGCCTATTGAACACATTCACCCTGGAGGGCAAACTGCTACGGTAATGAACACCACACTCTCAGAGAATTACAGTGTCCTTTATCCTGCTGTAGTGGAGGATGAAAAAGGATCTGGCCGGGCACACACACACACACACACACACACACACACACGCTGAGAGAGGGAGAAAAGAGAGAGAAAGTGGAAAAGAGGGAGAGCGAGGGAGAGAGAGAGAGACAACGCAGACACACATTTCAAGACCCCATAAACCTGTAAACAAAATCTGTGGAGCAGATAAATTATAAACGCCACAATGCAATTAAAGCCAAATTCAATTTGAGCACACACTGTCCATCTGTCACGGTGAAACAAAAGCCGAGAACCTCCATTATTACCGAATCCCCGCTCCCGTTAATTTGCTTGCTGGGAGATTTTGAGTTTCTAGGAGCTGGCCGTATTTAAATGCCAGGGCTGCTCACTCAGGGCTAAGTCCTCTGGAAACAGCGTCCAGATGCTCCCAATCAGCTCTCATCAAACTGCCACCTCCTTTTCTCCAATAAGAACATTTTTTTTCCTTTTTCCCTCTGATCTTAATGAGGCTTTTTGTAAAACAA